>WSYH01004156.1:0-56590 GCA_036426205.1 Ascaphus truei
GTCCACCGTGTACCGCGCCCACAGTGTACCACACCCAACAGTGTACCACGCCCACAGTGTACTGCATCAACAGTGTACCACGTCCACCGTGTACCGCGCCCACAGTGTACCACACCCAACAGTGTACCACACCCAACAGTGTACCGTGCCCACAGTTTACCACACCCAACAGTGTACCGCGCCCAACAATGTACTGCATCAACAGTGTACCGCGCCCACAGTGTACCGCGCCCACAGTGTACCGCACCCACAGTGTACCGCACCCACAGTGTACCGCACCCACAGTGTACAGTACCCAACACAGTGTACTGCATCAACAGTGTACAGTACCAACGTGATAATATAGGGAAAATAGTGGGAGTGATTTGTCTCTGGACAGAATAACGTTGCGGGGGCTCAGCCCCCCCTCAGATTGGGGACCATTATTCACCGTTGAAATGTTAAAAGTTGAAAAAATTATTTTTAAATAAACTTGTCTGAAGTTTTTACTTATTGTTTTATTTTAAACCGGTGTTTACCAGCGACACACAAAACCGAACTCTACCTTCCTACAGCCGCGTCCAAAATGGGCGCACGGCACGAACAAAATGCAGCCGCTCTATGGCAGCTAGTGCCAGATATCTCGGGCACAGGGTAGGCGGGGGGGCATCTCGGGCACAGGGTAGGAGGGGCATCTCAAACCTGAGCCCGCCAAGGTGGAATCCATTGTGGGGTGGCCGGTTCCCGAACTAAGAAGCAGGTGCTAGCCTTTTTGAGGACCGCTGGGTATTACCACAAATTTGTACCCAATTACAGTGCTGTGGCCAAACCCTTGACTGACCTGTCTAAAAAGAGGCTCCCCCGCACGGTAACCTGCTCACCGGAGTGTGAGGTTGCCTTCTCAGCTCTGAAGGCTGCCCATGCAAGCTCTCCGATCCTAGCAGCTCCCGTCTATGATAACTTTGGCATTGGTGCCTTGTTGAGTCAGGTGGGTGCCGATGGAGTTGAACACCCAATCGTATACCCGAGTTGCAAGTTATTAGATCGGGAGGCTGCTTATGCTACGGTTGAGAGAGTGCCTGGCTATAGTATGGGCCCTCAGGAAGCTTCAAGCAAATGTGTATGGCCGCCCGTTTATGGTCATTACTGACCACAATCCCCTGAGCTCGTTGCAGCGGGTGTCAGGGTTTAACGCCAGGCAGCTGCGGGGGAGCCTGACCCTCCAAGAATATGACTTTACCATACAGCGCAAAAAAGGGAGAAAGCACGGCAATGCCGATGGACTTTCCCGGCAGGACGATCACAGGCCGGCTTAGCTCTGATCTTCACGCGTCACGCTTGGGGAAGAACCCATTGGGGTCGCTACCCCAGAGCTCTCCGCTTAAGGGGGGAGGTGTGACGGTAGGGGTAAATATGGCTGCTGTTAGTAAAGGTTAAGTCTGCCATTACCCCTACCTGTCAGTAATACATTGGTATTGTATTATATGTTGTTTATATATGTATGTCTTTGCTTGGTTCCAGCACATCAGGAATCAGGGGTTAATATGTTTGCAGGAGAATTGTTGCAACTTGGTCTGTGACCTTTCCCTGTATCCTTGTTATGTTGCAAATGTTATGTTGCTGTCCTACCCACCCATCAGGGCCGGGCATGTAGGCAGCACCTTCCTACCCACCCATCAGGGCCTGGGCATGTAGGCAGCACCTTCCTACCCATCAATCAGGGCCTGCGCATGTAGGCAGCACCTGGCCCTGAGTGTTGCAATATTATTTTTTAAGTATATAAAAAGGTGCGGAGGGAGACCCCTAGCAGACAGAGCCTGCAGAGAGTTAGGCTGGGGCCATAGAGGGGGTAGCAGGGCTGAGGCGCGCTGACGCTGAGGCTCGCTTGCTGAAATCTGCGCGGTTTCATGCCCATGCAGGCGAGCCAGCGGGCGCGATCGGGAGGCGGGGGGGAACCTGAGGGAGGCGGGGCAGTTACGTCGCTGGGCCAATCGCCCGCGACACACCGACGTCACGGCGCCGTGACGTTGACGCTGCTCCGCGCTGATTGGATGTTTTCAGCCGACAGCGCTCTGTAAAACAGTGCGGCAGTCGGCTGAAAAATCCAGCGCCTCAGCACGCCTGCGAACGCTCACGTGATCCCCCTCTCAAGGCATCCTCATTGAGGATGCAGGGGCTCAGCGCTGAGCGTCCGCACGGCTCAGCGCGGCCTATCCTTCTATGGACTCGGCCTTACAGAGGTGTGGCTGTGACGGAGAAACTGCAGTGTCTACTCCAGTGCTGGTCTCAGGCCTGAAAACCAGTCCTGTAGGCACTGGGCAAGAAGAGAGGACAGGGGAAATCTCTGCAAGGTGGTCCCTGCAACTAGGTATTCAGGGTATCCCCCAGTTGGGTATGTGTGATGTTTGTGTGTTTTGTATAGTTGTGGATATACTTTTGCAATAAATTAATTTGATAAACTCTCGTGTTCTGTCTGGCGATATTGATCCCTAGTATTAGTCCTGGTCTCCCATGACAAGATATTTTCTAGTGGCAGCGGTGGGATCGCAAGGCTTAACACCGATATTCTTCAGGGTATATCTGTCCTGAGTGAGGTCTCCATTTTGAAGACCACAGAATACAGAGTTATAACGGTACAATACTCAGACAGACACACACCCTTACCAAATCCCTGTAGCTTAGTCAACGTACAGACAAGACTACAAGGATGCCAGCCAAGTATCTGCCCTGGACCAAGGACCGGATCATACTCCGGTGTGAGGAGTGCGGAATACATACCGGAAACCGCAACAAGACGCAGCTGTTGGCCGACTTGCTAGTGTTTGAGGCGCAGCACTCAGGGGTTAGAGCTGAAGCACTGGCCAGCCCTGAGGCAGTTCCGGGCCCCTCCGAACTTCAGGAATCACCAGCCAACTCCGGTGAGAAGTCAGAGGAGGCTTCGACGGAGTCGCCTGCAGCGGAGGTGGGCAGGCCAGCATACATCCGGCGTGTGCTGGATGACCTAGGCAGCGAGGCCACCGCTGCTGAGCGGGTCGCCCTGCTCCAGCTCCTGACGGCTCACGCAGCCACCCGATCATCCTTGGGAAGTCGGAGGCCCTGTGCCAGCTCCGAATTAAGTATGGCAGCTTCGCCACGTTTTGCGAGGACACGGATGACATTGATGGATATCTGGGGTCCTTTGAGAACTATTGCAAAATGCACGACCTACCTGAGGAGGACTGGGTCAAATGGGGAGGGGAGTTGAGGGTGGGTTACCCCGTTGCCCGGGGGGGGGGGGGGTGGGGGGGTTTGCCCAGGGGGGGTTGAGGGGGGGTTGCCCCTTGCCCCAGTCTTGTGGCTGGGACACACTGATAAATCCCTCCCATTCTGACATTCATTATGTTAAACTGAGACGCAGATTTATAGAACAGGATTAGTGATTCCTGGAAGCCACAAGTTCGGAGTAAGGCCTCCTCCAGGAATCCACGTTCACGGCCAGCTCCGTGTCGCCGTAGGAATGTCACATCGCCTTCCCTCCTGCAAACCAAAACACTGCCTACAACTTCCACGTGTCAGCAGTGACGTGTCTCGTGTGATGTTTAGGGTTGTGTGTTGACCCGTTCCCGTCACCTGCTCACCCGTCCCTCTTGCCAAGGAATGTGTCGCGGCAGATTGGCAGACGCAAATGTATTTCCCAGTGGCGCTGGCGGCTGAAATGTTTGCGAGGTTGCAGGGTGCCTAATTAATGGGTGCAATTAGCATTCTAATTTCCAATCTATGTGCACTGACACAGCCACAGGTGCGCGTGACACGGGAGGTTATTCAATCAACCCCAGCTGCTCCTCTCCCAGCGCACCGACAAAGAGCAGCGGGATGTCCGCGTCTCCGCCGTGGTATCGCAACCGCCGAAGTCCAAATATCCTCCTCCCCAGCCTCAGACGGGAGGGCGACGAGCTGATTTATATGGCACCGTCACATTAACCCTTTGATGCGTGGGGTCTGCAACGCGTTGCTCACCTTTCCGCGCACGGCAGAGCGGTTTTCAGGTTAATTGAAGCGCCGAGCGTACGCTTTTCAGTTGCGTCTATTAACGGAATTAGAGCGCATCAGATTTCATGGATTTTCATATTTAAGTGGGTGAAAATATTGATTCTAATAACCTTTAATCTGGCACGGACACCTCCTTAATGCAAAGGTGATGGGAAAGGCCGTATATTCTAAGCAGTGCTACGCTGTAAGGCAGGGTTGTTCAACTTCAGAACTCAATCTCCCCCCCCCCCCCCCCGCCCACAGGTCAGGTTTTCAGGATATCCCAGCTTCAGCACAGATGGTTCCATCAGAGTCTCAGTTGAAGACTGAGCTTCTGATTGAGCCACCTGTGCTGAAGCAGGGACTGATTGAGCCACCTGTGCTGAAGCAGGAACTGATTGAGCCACCTGTGCTGAAGACCTGTTGGGGGGGCCCTGAGGACTTGAGCCGAGCACCCCTGCCTTACAGCATAGCACCGCTTTGCCAAAACGGTTTGCGCGCGCCTCCATCTTTCTAGCACCCAGAGAAATAGTACAATGCTCAATTCTTTGTATTTTGATCACATAACACAATCTTGTTAACCCCAGGGCCGTTATACTCTCCAGCACTGCTAATGAATACAAGCAGGAGATGAGTAACTCGTTCCTCCGGCATCAAACTCAGGGGGGCTCTTTGTATCAAAGATAAAATGGAGGCGCAAAGCAGTTTTTTTCGTGTTACAACTCGCACTGGAAGATGCCTGCCACAGACTGCGGCGTGATCTTCGTTGCGCTATTTTCAGGTATGTCTGCGACGAGCTGAGGGATTGCATATCAGCGCAGGTCTGGGTAGTAAGGCTGAGCTCACGGTTGTGGCACGCGCTGCCGTGCGCTAGCTGCAGGAGATCGGTAGAGGTGATCGGGAGCATGGTGGAGGGCGTGGCAAACACATCACGGACGCGTCACGGAGCTTGTTCGCCCTCATTGGCTGAACCAGTTGACGTGACGCTGACGTGACTGCAGCCCGAAATGCCAATTTCAGTTGTGGCGGCAAAATGTAGCCGCGTCAACGAGCGCAGCGCCACGGGCACTTGAGGAACTACCATAGAGGATCAGGTAAGAGTCCCGCAAGTGTGCGCTGATACAAGCGTGTGCCCGTAGCTACGCCGCCACCATGAGCTCAGCCTAAGGAATGTATGGCGCGCGTTACTTTTCTTCGCGGTTCTAAAAGGTGACGCGTCTTTTTTTTTTTTTAACGCAGCAAATTCTACAGCAGCAGAAATACCCGGAATAAACATGCTTTTTTTAATGGAAATGCTTCAGCTCAGACCGCTTTCTTTATACAGAGACGCCAGAATGTAAGCTCTACAGAGCAGGAAATTGTGCCTGTAAAAAGCTATGTAGAGCACAGAGTACACCTCTGCACTATTATCCTTTTTACACTGCAGGTCCGGCAGCGAGGGACCTCAGATCCCAGTTTTGCCCCCTCGTGGGGTTTCCCTCCTGCGGTAGGACTGGAGTTCAGTGAGGTTTGGCACATGCTGTGCGTGTCGGTCAGGCGATGAAGCCCTCTCCTTATCTCCGACACACGGAGAGAGGTGGAAGTGTTGATTGTGGGATTACGTCTCTTTGCTCAGCGCTCGGCTTCTAATGCCAGGAATCCCAAATTGATTCACTCCTGCGCGTTTCCCAAAGACGAACTCCTACAGCCGCTCTCAGGGGCGCAAACCTCACACCCTCCCAATCTTCCCATACACCGTGTCATCACAAACAAGAGATAATGGGTTTTGATGGCTGGGGATTCGCTGCTGGAGTGAGAAGCCGGAAGGTGATCAGCCAGGAATGTTAATGAGAAACTTCTACATTTCCTTTAGCTCCTTCGCAGTGTGTAAGTGACACCTCCACAGCTTGTGCACCTCCAGTCATTCAGGGTTAACGCCAGCAGCGATATGTGGTACACAAACACAGCACATCTTTTATTAATGCTGCCTTCTAAAGGTTCGCTGACGTGAAACAAGGTAAAGGAAGATTATTGATGTACTTGCATAAAAATTCTTCTTTTTAAAGCAAGCCAAGCGCCCATGTGACGCTGAGAATAAAAGTACACCCCAATGTCTCCTGCGCTCCAGCTGCTTCTCTGCTGACAGACAGAACAATACAGATAGAACAGCCTGGGGGTGTGGGGGGGCGTGGAAGCTTGGGGGGGGGGGTGACATTCTGTATGTGACCCCGATTAATGCACTGGTTATCACTCCGCTTCCTCAGTTTAATGCAGATCGGACCATTTGAAATGACGAGACAAAGATAAATCTTATCAGTCAAGTTGAATTTGGTGGAGACAGCTAATGAGCTTCAAGCGTTTCCAACATTACTACAAAAGCTATCATAAAATCACAGCGAAGGGTATAAAAAAAAGGCTTGTTAAAACTTTTACAACGATGATGTATATTTGTAGTATTGGAGCTGTGCAGCTGTGATAGAATAGAGAAGACGAGGGCTGTGGAAATGGATACATTTGCTATTCTGTGTACTGACAGGCTCATTTTTTTTCACATCTATTAAGAAAACGGGCAGAATTCACGCGGGACATCTCATAAAACGTCATATTGGTCAAATTAAAAAACGCATTTTCAGCATTGGTATCCAGCGCAAAATATCCATGGGCCCTATCTTGTATGATTTACAGAGAGCCATGTGCGGAGTGTGTCTTTCAGAGAGCCACGTGCTGTGTGTCTGTAAGATGCACACCGTGCGTGGCTCTCTGAAAGAGAGCTATGCACGCTGTGTGCATCTTACAGAGAGCCACGTGTGCTGTGTGTGCCTTACAGAGAGCCACACACGCTGTGTGTCACCTTGTGTTATTGTTATCAGAGGTCTCAGTGTCACCTCTTCGCTGCTTTAGTGATACGGACAGTAGGAACATGGAGCAAAAAATGTTGCATGATACACATTAGATAATGGACCAGATCCATTTCAGGATTAATACTCTCTCTTTATTTGAAGGGCCAGAACTGAATTTGCATTATCCACTTTCCTGCCGGAGAGCTTGCGAATTGTTCCCAATAAATACCCTTATTCAATAGATCAAACATTATTGTATCTGACATAAGAGGAGGGAATATTTGATACCAGTTGGGCTGAATGTTGATATTACAGCTGTAGCATTACAGTAGCTGCATGCCCCGTCTATATACTGAGCACTCACTGTTCAGCTGTATCCTACTGGGGGAATCCTTGATGGAGAAGGATTTAGGAGTGCTTGTAGACTGCAGGCTTAGCAATAGTGCCCAATGTCATGCAGTAGCTGCAAAGGCAAACAAGATCTTATCTTGCATCAAAACGGGCAATGGATGCAAGGGAAGTAAACATAATTATGCCCCTTTACAAAGCATTTGTAAGATCACACCTTGAATATGGAGTACAATTTTGGGCACCAATCCTAAGAAAAGACATTATTGAACTAGAGATAGTGCAGAGAAGAGCCACCAAATTAATAAAGAGGATGGACAATCTAATTTATGAGGAGAGACTAGCTAAATTAGATTTATTTACATTAGAAAAGAGGCGTCTAAGAGGGGATATGATAACTATATACAAATATATTCAGGGACAATACAAGGAGCTTTCAAAAGAACTATTCATCCCACGGGCAGTACAAAGGACTCGAGGCCATCCCTTAAGGTTGGAGGAAAGGAGATTTCACCAGCAACAAAGGAAAGGGTTATTTACAGTAAGGGCAGTTAAAATGTGGAATTCATTACCCATGGAGCCTGTGATGGCAGATACAATAGATTTGTTCAAAAAAAGGTTGGACATCTTTTTAGATGAGAAAGGTATACAGGGATATACCAAATAAGTATACATGGGAAGGATGTTGATCCAGGGATTAATCCGATTGCCAATTCTTGTAGTCAGGAAGTGTGACGATAGCCGGCCACAGGTATTAAAGGGTTAACACAAATCACTGGGTCGAACTGAACGAGTCTTAGATATAATAAAGTATATTTATTCCTTTGGATAGGTGAACACACGAATAATACAGTAACAAACAAGAAGTACACTTACTTTGGGGTTGGGGAAGGATAAGTATGAAGCATAGCAATTCTCTCGCAATCAGGTAGCATTCAGATGATAAATTGAAGACAAAGGATACAGGGTGGACATCAGTTTATAAACCTTTTGTGCCCTATCCTTAACATTGAGTACCGTGGATTGGTTTTCAATTACCTCTAGCCACTCGTTAACGTGGGAACACAATTTGACTCATTCCCCCTTGCTAGTTGGTACATGCGTAGTAGAGCTCTGGGGTCTCATTTCTATAACCCCCTCCTTTACATCAGGAATGCCAGCTAGTCTACCAAACGGAATATCTGGCAGGAAACTTTTTGTTGTGAGGTGTGAAATGGAACACTTGAAGACTGCTCTGGTTTGAGTAATCTCCACCCTCATGCAAACAGTGGAGGTGACAAAATCCCTTGAAACATACTCAAGTCCTAGACATTGGGTCGCCGTTCTGGCCATATGCTACCCTGGTATGCAAAGGAATTTCCTCTGGGTTTTACCCATACCTTGAAATACAGTATTAAAATATCCGGTTCCTTAGGGTCCAGCAGGTCCAAACTTCCCAGTTCTCAATGCCGGAACTGGGACACCCTATGGTCCAATTTGCGACCTGCTATGACCTGGGGAACCGGAGATACACAAATACACTTAAAACCGTTTCACATTTTAATACACAAATCTCCACTGTAAATTAAATCACGTTTTTTCACTAAATCCCCATTGAAAACAACGGGCTTCGCCGCCATAGACTTTCAATGGCAAACCGTCGCCGCTGGCGGCTATGGGAATCCCCGCCAGACTTTCAACGGGGCGATGCCGCCGTTGAAGGCAATGGGGTTTTTCCGCCGTAGCCGGTCAATGGGTTTTGGCCGCTATTGGAGTCTATGGGAAAAGTCCCGAACCTTCAAGGGGGTCCATACTCCGTCGGGTTGGCCCAAGCGGATCAAGGATGGTTCTGCAGCGATGCCGGAGCAGTGGCTACAGATACCCCAAACCCTGATCCGCTGGGCCCTCCGGAACCGGAGCTATGGATTACCAATTTTCAGCTTTTCACACTTAGCCGTTTTCTTCAGCTGTTTCTGCCGCCGCCATTGGAAAATAAATGCCTTCAGGAACGGAACCTTTCATTTAAACAGTGTTCCTATGGGAAAACGTGTTTCGCTTTACAACGTTTCGCTGTCCAACGCCATTTTGAGTAGCGCATTGTGTCGGATTACCGAGGACTGCCTGTATTCAATGGATTCTGCTAGCAGCTGGAAGACCGGCCTACTGCTTACGTCATCTACAGGCTACTGTCTTTAAGAGACAATATTCACACTATCTGGGTCCCATCTGGGATTTTGTCATTAAAATAAACCTCCAGGGAGCTTGCTTTTCCATTCACACTTTTCTAGACAGATAGATAGATAGATCTTACTCTCTATCTATCTATATATATATACACACATACAAAAACGGAAATAGCCGTGTTAGTCCAGTTGCGATAGTGCAGAATAAATATATAGTAAACCCTACTGTCTTGAAAATTTTAAAGCCAGCAGTACAACCAAATTCACACTGATAAAAATATATATATATATGTATTTATGGGAAATATTACAGGGATACTGAGTAGGGGAGACGAGCGGGGAGGCCATTTATCGGGGTGAACGCAGTAAGGGCGGATATTGGGGTACGTCACCTTAGATTTGCTCACAACTTTCATCTGTAAAAATAGGGCTAAAATACCCTCTTTTCCTCTTAGCATAAAACAAAATTAGCACTAAAACTCTGCGCTCCCCCAACCCCCCGCCCTCCCCCCTCCCAACGTGGCTGCATCCCATGTGGGTTTGTGGCCCCTTTTTGGCACATGAATGTCCCTGAAACGTGATACCACGTGTTTGACGCAGCATGAAAAAGGCATCAGTAGCATCCCGCTGCTGACCAGTTAATTACTTTTTTTTTACATTAATAAACAGCCTCAGAGATAATAATATGGGGGGGAGGGGGGGTGACAGTATAGAGAAGGCCCCTGCATTATTCTGCTTGTCCTCCCAGGGGGGGGGAGGGCAGAGTGCTACCCCTGCTGCCCGGACACAAATCAACAGCCACACGGTCCCCAGGAAAAGGGCGACGGGCTCCGAGCGTTCTCAGCTCCCTGCCCCAGGGGTTGCAGCTGGACAGGGGAGGATTTTGCGCACGTACTCCCTGGACCGGATGTCCGCCTGGAAGGGAGAAGGGACAACGGGGAGCAAATTAACCACTTCCTTGCCGTGCAACGCGTGGCAGGCCCCTTCAGGGGTTGACATGTATCGGAATGCGACAGTAAGCCATTATCCCTATGCACTTCAATGCTGTAATGCTAACTAAGCTCCTATCATTGTGCGCATGCAGGGTAACGTAACTTCAAAAGCCTCCTATGCAGGGCAGCTCCAGTACCGCACGTGTCCACTGGAGCTCTCATACCCTAACTCAGGGGGGGCTTAACTCCAGTCCTCAAGCCCCCCTCCCAACAGGTCATGTTTTCAGGATATCCCTACTTCAGCACAGATGGCTCAATCAGTCCCTGCTTCAGCACAGGTGGCTCAGAGGCTCAGTCTTCAACTGAGCCTCTGCTTGAGCCAACTGTGCTGAAGCTGTGATATCCTGAAAACCTGACCTGTTGGGGGGGTTTGAGGACTGGCGTTGAGCTCCCCTGCCTTAACTCAGCGGCTGTAGCACAGGGCAGTTTCAGTACCCCCACTCCGCGACTCTAACTCAGCGCAGTGCAGATCACACTACAGGCTCACAATTGTGTCATTTTAATCTTGCATCAATGTATCATGGTCTAAGCACCAAGCGCCATGGGCGTCACCTTGCGATTTGTGGCGTCAATAGGAGGAGTGACATGCGCACAGGTTGTATTAAACGCTGCATCCACCAGTCTCACTCCTGTATCTTGTATTTGCGTCTAAAAAATCCGCCAGGTCTGAGGAGGCATTAACCTTTCTGCCCGACAATCTGCGTCACCTGTAAGGCTTTGTCCCCGTTGGCGCTGAGCGCGCTCACGCTTGGAGAGCTCTCCGAGCATGAGCACCGGGTGTCCATTAAATTTTCGCAAGCACTCGCGGGAGAGGGGGGGGGGGTGAGTTGGGACGCTGCAGGGGAAGTTGAGCGCGCTAGGAAGTTTAAAAAATGTGTTTATCTAAGCGCTGAGCGCCGGTGAGACTTGCATATATATATATATATACTAGCTGAGACCCAGCGTTGCCCGGGATGTAATTTTGGGGGGGGCGTACGACAGGGTTAGGCTTCCCCCCCCCCCTTGACAGCTAGGTGGGTGACTGAGTTGACTGAGTGTGTGGGTGACTGTGTGGGTGGGTGGGTGACACTTGACTGAGTGGGTGGGTGGGTTGGTGACTGAGTGGGTGACTTTGGGTCGGTGACTGGGTGGGTGACTTTGGGTCGGTTTGACTTTGGGTCGGTGGGTGGGTGACTTTGGGTCGGTGGGTGTGTGACTTTGGGTCGGTGGGTGGGTGACTTTGGGTCGGTGGGTGGGGTGGAAATGACTTGGGTTGGTGGGTGTGGGTGACTTTGGTCGTTGGTGACTTTGGGTCGGGTGGGTGGGTGGGTGACTTTGGGTCGGTTTGACTTTGGGTCGGTGGGTGGTGGGACTTTGGGTCGGTGGTGACTTTGGGTCGGTGGTGGGTGGGTGAGTTGGGTCGGTGGGGTGGGGGGTGAGTTGGGTCGGGGGTGGAGATGACTTTTGGGTCGGTGGGTGGGTGACTTTGGGGGTGGTGGTGGGTGACTCTGGGTTGGTGGGTGGGTGACTTTGGGTGGGTGGGTGACTTTGGGTGGGTGGGGTCGGTGACGTGGGTGACTTTTTCAGGGTCGGTGACTGGGTGGGGGTCAGTGACTGGGGTCGGTGACTGGTGGTCAGTGAGTGGGTAGGTGGGGTCGGTGAGTGGTGTGGGTGGGGTCGGTGAGTGGGTGGGGTGGGGTCGGTGAGGTGGTGGTGGGGTCGGGAGTGGGGGGTGGTCAGTGACTGGGTGGGTGGTTTTGGGGTGAGTGGGTGGGTGAGTGTGGACTGGTGTTTGAGTGGAGCTGAGGGTGGGTGAGGTGAGACTGAATGGGTGGGTGAGTGTGAGCGGATGGGTGGGTGAGTGGGAGACTGATGGGTGGGTGAGTGGGAGCCTGAATGGGTGGATGAGTGGAAACTGAATGGGTGGGTGAGTGGGAAACTGAATGGGTGGGTAGTGGTGAAACTGAATGGGTGGGTGAGTGGAAACTGATGGGTGGGTGAGTGGGACTGATGGGTGGGTGAGTGGGAACTGACTGGGTTGGGTGAGTGGGAGACTGACTGGGTGGGTGAGTGGGGAGACTGACTGTGGGTGAGTGGGACGACGATGGGTGTGAGTGGGTGACTGACTGGGTGAGTGAGTGGGTGACTGACTGGGTGGGTGAGTGGGTGGGTGACTGACTGGGTGATGGTGGCTGACTGATGGGGTGGTGACTGACTGACTGACTGATGGGGTGACTGAAGGGGTGGGTGACTGAATGGGTGGGTGACTTAGTGACTGGGTGGGTGACTGAAGTGACTGGGTGGGTGACTGAGTGACTGGGGGGTGACGAGTGTGGTGGGTGACTGAGTGACTGGTGGTACTGAGTGACTTGAGTGGGTGGGTTGCATGAGTTGACTGGGTGGGTGACTTTGACTGAGTGGGTGGGTGACTGGGTGAAAGTGACTGGGTGGGTGACTGAGTGGGTGGGTGACTGAGTGAGTGGGTGACTAGTGAGTGGGTGGGTGACTAAGGATTGGGTGGTGTGAGTGGGTGGGTGACTGGGTGGGTGGGTGACTGGGTGGGTGTGTGGTTGACTGGGTGACAGTGCGTGGGTGGGAGACGGTGGGTGACTTACCTTGACCCCGTGGCATCTGGCTGGGGCAGGAGGTGATTCGGGAAGCTGGGGGGGGGGCAAGAGTGGCAAGAGACCGCGCACGCGCTTCCCCTCCGTCCGTGAGCCGGGGCAGCGTGAGGGGGAGTTCCCGCGCCTTCCCCTCTCCTTACGCTCTAGTTCCCCGGCGTCTCTCCTTCCCCTCGTTTTACCCCTTGGCTTCTCCTGTCGCTTCCTTGTAGCGGCGCAACGCGAGGGATGTCCCGTGCGCGCTTCCCTCTCCCCCTGTAGCGGCGACTGGTGGAGTCCTGCCATAGTCGGGAGCGGGCACGTGAGGGGGAGAGCAGGAGGGCCCGCCGCGCCGAGAGGGGGAGGAGACGTTGAGTTTGAGGGCCGCGGCGCAGCTGGAGGGTGATGTGCGGCTGGGGATGGTTGCGAGTCGTGGGGATTTGGGTGAGGTGGGGGGGAGAGAGTGAGGCAACCGGGAGAGGAGGGGGGGGGGTGTGTGTGGAAGGGTGAGCTGCGGTCCAACTGACGGGGTGAGTGAGGGTGTGTGTGTGTGTGTGTGTGTTAGGGGGTGTGTGTGTGTGTGTGAGGTGTGAGGGGTGGCGGGGGGGGGTGTGTGTGTGTTGAGGGGGGTTGTGGTGTGGGTGGGTGTGTGTGAGGGGGTGTGTGTGTGTGTTTGTGAGGTGGGTGTGTGTGTGTGTGTTTTGGGTTGTTTGTTGTTTTTAGTGTTTAGGTTGGGTGTTTGTGTGTGTGTGTGTGTGTGTTTTTGCCCGTCACTCTGCCTCAGGCCAATGAGAGGTGCGGGGGCGGGCAGGCCAAGGGACCAATGAGATTGCCGCTAGGGACGCAGACATACAGTGCTTTCAGAAATATATAGTAGATATGCAAGTCACCTCGCCAAGCACCGCGCGCTCAGCGCTAGCAGGGACGCAGCCTAAGAAACGCTTTCATACATTGGTCGCAAACAGATAATGGAGCAGTGCGTCAGGAACAAAGTTCTATTTACACTTTCTTTCCATTGTTACGTCTCCACCCAAATCTTCAATGTCGCACTGCGTCCTGCAAACATATTCCCGTTTAGCACGCGGGTACCCCATTTCAGTCCTTGTGGTAGAGCTACCATTTGTACCAGTCTCTGTGCATATTATGTGTACTTAACCCGTTTTATAGAAGTCTTGTGAGTTCAGGAGACGCGGTGGCTTGCTACATACGGGCTACACGCGAACCCGGAGGTAGCGTGGTAACGCGGAGACACCGGTTGATCCCAGCGCGCGGGATCGATCAGTCTGAGCACAGCACTCTCTCCAGACTCTAGACCAACTGGCGTGGCAGCACGGACACGTGATCCCTCAGATATCCGCTGGACTACCAACTTTGTACATGTAAGTCACTACTCGCATTTTTATTGTACATACATACCCCGCATTAACGTATGCACCGGGACCGGAGCATGTATGTAAAGTGATAATGTACTTAAAGTGAAGCACTACCTTTTCCCACTTATCGATGCATGTGCTGTACTGCAATCGTTATATACGTGCATAACTGATGTAAATAACACATGTGTAACAGGCTCTATAGTCTCCTCGCTTGCGCACAGCTTTGGTACAGGTAGGGAGCTGGTATTGCTGTTCAGGACGTGCTGACAGGCGCATGCGCGAGCTGCTGTTTGCCTATTGGGCGATATGTCCTTACTCGCGAGTGTACGTAAAGTGAGTGTCCTTAAACCAGGGTATGCCTGTATTGTCTAAATACATACTTCTTCACCCTTGGTGCGCTCGGGTGCTTTTCTTTCTTCTATGACTGGTTCGCCGGTGGAGTCTCTTTACAGTGGACACTAGTGGAGGAGGGGGATTACCTCCGGGCGTAGGAGCGGCAAGAGGGGGGAGCGGATCTACTTCCAGATTTCCTTCGGAAGCATGAGCGCCGATTGAAACCATCTGATCAGTCCTTGAGAGATCAGGGTTCTGTTTACCAACACAACCCTAAGCAAATTGTATTAATGATAATTAGCGATGTGTCCATTGTTAAACTAAGAGTTAATTAGAGAAATCTGAAAAACGGCCACGCCATAAAACAAGGGGAAGTTAGGCTACAATGTGGAAAAGCAATAAGGCACTTCAGCTAATCCGGCAAAGTGCGCTATACCTTCTGAATAAAAGGATTCCACAAACACATTGTTGGGGAATTAATTAAGGTGCAATCTTGATGAGAGTTACCCCCAAAGATGAATAACTGGTATTGATGTTTAACAATACTGGATGATTTCAAAGCCCTTTTCCCTGAACCCTCTAGAGTCGAAACTCTGAGATAAAGGACTTTGCTTGAGTACTGCAGCCTGAATCAGGTCGCCTGTCCCTGTTAATTAGCTAATAAGTTCATCCACATCACACTGCTTTATCATCACAAGAGTCACATCCTGCTCCTCTTCACTCATCAGAGGGGACAGAGAGAGAGAGGAGACACACACAGGCGGAGAGGGAGAGAAATAAGAGAGCTGAGCAAGTTACACGAGAGTTAAGTGGGCGCAGAGCAGAAAAATAAAAAGAGAAACAGAGTTCAAGATAAGTTTACTTTTTATGGACTGAAAGGTTAAAGCTGCAGTTCAGTCTTTTTTTTAATTTATTTTTTTACTTCAATAGTTTCATGTGGGCAATCTCTAATTACCTAAAGAACTGTATAGCTGCCGGTCAATTTGTTCTCCATGTATTGATAGGCGAAATTTGGTGACATAATTAGAGCTGGCATATGTTTTTATTTGCTTCTGTCAGTCAGTGGAAGCTCATGAATATTCATGAGCACTCCTGCACTGACATGTGCTAGAGGGAGGGCAGGGCTGACAAAGGGGTGTGCCAGGGCTTGTGACAGGACATGAAGGGGCAGTGCCTTAGCAAATGGCTGTTAAAATAGAATACAAGAAAATTGGTCTTTCAAAGTTGTTTTTTTAAAAACAGAAAATGCTAAAAGTATTTTTTCTTACTACAGAACTAATTTATTAAAAAAAAAAACACACATGCAGGATATTGACTGAACTGCAGCTTTAGGTATATGGTGGGAAGTACAGGGGTTCCATCCAATGGATGGATTACAGGTCTCTGCCTGTGTCCCAATGTCACCCTGCGGTGGGAGGGACAGGCTGGGTGGGTTACGTGTCTGCCTGTGTCACAATGTCACCCTGCAGTGGGTGGGACAAACTGGTGGGCTTACAGGCTTCTCCTGCACGTGTCGCCCTGCAGTGGGAGGCACAGCCTCACTACCCATGATCCTTTTCTGTTTATGTTACATCGCTGCCGGTGGGGGGGGGAGGGGGAAACCTGACAGGTTACGGATGCCTGCGTGTAACTAAGTTTCTATAAGTGAGCTAACAGCAGGAGCGGGATAATGCATGATTATGTATGAACCCTGAAAGCTGTGGGCCAGTCCCCGTGTCCTGGCCTCCCCCTGTCCGTCACTCTTGTCATGCGGCTGCAGGTGTCTGCTCTCAGTTCCGTCTGGCTGCAGCTCTTTGTGACGGACAGTTGAAGACAATGCAGAATCATTACAATATTTTAATTGCTTTCTCCCAGAGAAGCTGTGTCAAATTCCACGGTGACAGCAGGTGGGTGCAGCAGAGCATCGAGCACCCTTGTGTGAGAGCTCAGTCTGCTAGGTGACACACAGATCACCCACAAAGAGACACCAACATATCATACTGGGTACAGGAGGTGTCACTGACCAATGCCTCTGGCTAAAGAGGGGGGGGGGGGGCTCTTCCCATAGCCAGTGGCACTGACCTGCAGTAACATAAACGGACAGGCATGGAAACACACATTATTATTGCTGGACCTTTACTCTGTCGGATCCATTCTCTATTATCCAGCAGAAAAACATGAAAGTTGTTGGTCTCATCAAACACATCCACTGCTATTGTTCGTTATCGCAAAGGCTTTATATTTTTACCTGGAGTGGAACAGCTTTATAACAGGAGCTCTACCCTTCCCTTGAAGACAGCCGAATTCACTGCAATCTGTCATTGTTGCTTACATTTGCAAACATACTAAACACCTTGTGAGAACGCTGAACACGAGGTCAGATTTCAGGTTGTTGACCTCAATTTAAAAAAAGCATGTTATCTGCTGTTTTCTTTAGAGTTTTGGAGACTGGTCCGCGGGGGTCCGAGGGGGTGATGGCTTTGCGTGCTTATAATAACTTGCAACAAACCGACTCCCTGCAAATCCTGAGCCCCTTTTCCATCTCACACTCCCCCCCCCCCCTTGTCACAGAACGGAGACAGAATAAGGTAAAAAGGAGATAAAGACTGTAAAAACTATTTTCAAGATATAAAAACACCACGTGTGGTGCATTTGCACGTCTCCGACTGCTCCGCGACCTAGGGTTACGGTTACTGGGTATGCACGTCTTTAACCCAGGCTGTGCTGGAAAGATGTGTAATGCGACAGGCGTGCGCTTATAGGGTTTCATGTTACATGGATCAGAAGTAAAGAGTGACGCTGCTAATTTGCATGTCTTTACCCAGAATCCCTGGCTGCATGGAAGTACTCTTTGCGATGCGATAATGGGGGTAACACAAGATTGCCGACTTGTCCACACGTGAATGCCCCACAAGTAGGATTTTTATTTACTGTACTGTGGACGTTTTTTGTCACTTTTTTACCCACCATCACTTTTTTTAATGTCTATTTTCAAGAGAAATATTTAAAAAAAAAACCGGCTGCAAAAATTCCTAATTCGCGTATTATCCTTTTTCGTTGAACTTCTGGCATCCACAGTGTTGACCCTGCCTGTGTGACTAGGTGAGGTTGGTGCTCCAGTATGAGAGACTGATGCTCTATCTAGCACTATGATCTCATGGACTCTCTGTGGGACGTCTGGCGACCGGTCACTCCGTGCTGGGGAGCAGCTGCTGTGGACGGTGAGGTCAACGCTTTATTTAAATCTCCGTCCGAGCGGACGATGCTGCGTGTTTAATCGGAGCGGCCGTGTGAGGGGGGGCCCCCCCCGTCACAAATAACAGTTCGGACCGGTCCTGGGATTTCATATTTTTTTTATATTCAAACCCATAAATAGATTCGGGGAGAGAGGGGGAGATTATGACGGAAGCTTTCACATACATCCAAGGCATCAAGCCACGTGCGGGCGGAAGTATGTGTCTGCTTTCTGCGAAGATTGATATTTATTATTCTAAAGGCTAGAACCCATGTTGGGATTATTTAAAGGTTACGTCTTCAATTAATAATAAGAATGTGCATATTCACCTGAAAATAATTAAAATAGCCATGTATTAGAGATTATTAGTGATTTGTGCTTTATCAGAATTATTCTAGCTGTGGTGTTTTTTTTTTTGCTTTTTTTTTTAGTACGCTGGTTTTGCATTTGTTCAAAATAATGTTCACAATTGCAAAAAAATAAAGAAATGCTACAACTGAAGGACATGCTCTGAGTCTGATGCGAAGAAGTCTTTTTTCACAAATTGTGTAGTGGATCCATGGAACAGCCTCCCGACAGAGGTGGTTGAGGCGAATACAGTGAAGGGATTTGAAGTTGCTTGGGATACACAGAGTACCGTAATCGGAAGGCGGAAGCTTGTAATGGTTGTGTATGGGAGCAGTGTGTTCAGTAGGCCTCGCTGCCGCAAGCGGTTTAATCCCAGCTGAGCTTTGCCTTTAAATACCAACCTGTTTGCTAGCTGTGAAAACAGAATGCTGGCCTCTACTCTGCAATGTTTGTCATCTCAGCTCTGGTTTATTTATGGTGCTCCCCCTGACCTGGGTTTGGTCAGGGGGAGCACCACTGCTTCCCCTCCCTCCCCGGCAAGCTTTGCTTCCTCCTTCCCCAGGCAAGCTACGCGTCCGGCCATTCTCCCTCCTGGGCAAGTTTTTATCAAGCGCCCAGCCATCCACCCTCCCCAGGTAAAGCTACACTTCCTGTGCCCGGCCATCCACCCTCTCCAGGTAAAGCTACACTTCCTGTGCCCGGCCATCCACCCTCCCCAGGTAAAGCTACACTTCCTGTGCCCGGCCATCCACCCTCTCCAGGTAAAGCTACACTTCCTGTGCCCGGCCATCCACCCTCTCCAGGTAAAGCTACACTTCCTGTGCCCGGCCATCCACCCTCCCCAGGTAAAGCTACACTTCCTGCGCCCGGCCATCCACCCTCCCCAGGTAAAGCTACACTTCCTGTGCCTGGCCATCCACCCTCCCCAGGTAAAGCTACACTTCCTGTGACCGGCCATCCACCCTCCCCAGGTAAAGCTACACTTCCTGTGCCCGGCCATCCACCCTCCCGAGGTAAAGCTACACTTCCTGCGCCCGGCCATGCACCCTCCCCAGCCAAAGCTACACTTCCTGTGCCCGGGATCCTTCCTCCTCAGGTAAAGCTACACTTCCTGTGCCCGGCCATCAACACTCCCAGGGTAAAGCTAACTTCTGTGCCCGGCCATCAACCCCCCCCAGGAAAGCTCCACTTCCGTGGCACCGCCATCCAACCCTCCACATGTAAAGACTACACTTCCTGTGCCCTGCCGCCATCCACCTCACTACAGGTAAAGCTAACACTTCATGTGCCCGCCACCAACCATCCACCCGTAAAAGCTACATTCTGTGCCCGGCCATCCACCCTCCCCAGGTAAAGCTACACTCCTGTGCGTCGCGGCCATCCACCTCCCCATGTAAAGCTACACTTCCTGTGCCCGGCCATCCACCCTCCCCAGGTAAAGCTACACTTCCTGTGCCCGGCCATCCACCCTCCCCAGGAAAGCTACACTTCTGCCCGGCCATCCAACCCTCCCCAGGTAAAGCTACACTTCCTGTGCCGCCCATCCACCTCCCCAGGTAAAGCTACACTTTCTGTGCCCGGCCATTCCACCCTCTCCAGGTAAGCTACACTTCTGTGCCCGGCCATCCACCTCCCCAGGTACAGCTACACTTCCTGTGCCCGGCCATCACCTCCCCAGGTAAAGCTACACTTCCTGTGCCGCGCCATCCACCCTCCCAGTGTAAAGATCTACACTCGTGCCCGGCCATCCACCCTCCCAGGTAAAGCTACACTTCCTGTGCCCGGCCATCCACCCTCTCCCAGGTAAAGCTACCACTTCATGTGCCCGGCCATCCACCCTCTCCAGGTAAAGCACACTTCCTGTGCCCGGCCATCCACCCTCCAGCCAAGCTACACTTCCTGTGGCCCGGCCATCCACCACCTCCCGGTAAGTACACTCATTGCCGGCATCCACACCCTCCTAGTAAGCTACACTTCCTGTGCCGGCATCCACCCTCCCCAGGTAAAGCTACACTTCCTGTGCCCGGCCATCAACCCTCTCCAGGTAAAGCTACACTCTGTGCACGCCATCCACCCTCCCAGGTAAAGCTACACTTCCTGTCCCTGGCACATCCACCCTCCCAGGTAAAGCTACACTTCCTGTGCCCGCCATCCACCCTCTCAGGTATAAAGCTACACACTTCCTGCCTGCCAGGGACATCCATTCCCCCCGTCACTCACCAGGTAAAGCTTACATTCCTGTGCCCCGGCCCATTCACCCTCTCCAGGTAAAGCACACTTCCTGTGCCCGCCATCCAACCTCCCCAGGTAAAGCTACACTTCCGTGCCGGCCATCCACACCCTCGGTAAGGCTACATTAGTGCCCGGCCATCCACCCTCCCAGGTAAAGCTACACTTCCTGTGCCGCCATCCACCCCTCCAGGTTAAGCTACACTTCCTGTGCCCGGCATCCACCCTCTCCAGGTAAAGCTACACTTCCTGTGCCCGGCCATCCACCCTCCCCAGGTAAAGACAATTTCCTTGACGCCCGGGCATCCACCCTCCTCAGGAAAGCTAACTTCTGTGCCAGCCATCCACCCTCCCAGGTAAACTACATTCCTGTGCGGCCATCCACCCTCCCCAGGTAAAGCTACACTTCCTGTGCCCGGCCATCCACCTCCCGAGGTTAAAGCTACACTTCCGCGCCCGGCCATGCACCCTCCCCAGGTAAAGCTACACTTCCTGTGCCCGGCCATCTTTCCTCCCCAGGTAAAGCTACACTTCCTGTGCCCGGGATCCTTCCTCCCCAGGTAAAGCGGTAAAGCAACACTTCCTGTGCCCGGCCAACCTCCCTTCCAGGTAAAGCTACATTTCATGCGCCCGTCCATCCGTCCTCCCCAGGCAAGCTACACTTCATGCCCCCGCTCTGCCCAGCTTCACTGTTGTGCCTGGTCACCGCTGCGTGCGTGCGCTGTTATCTAGGCACAGTCCTTGTTTTGAGTATCTATATCCCGTTTATATGGTATTACATCCTTTAGTCTGCCCAGAGAAAGGCCAGTGTGGCAGCCATGCTTCCTCTCAGGGAGATTTCCCAGCGTCCTGCTGTACACTCTCTGTTGAGCTGTAGACTGTAACAACCTTTTTTGGCCTCTAACTCTACGTCCTACAAGTTATACATTAGCGTAGTAAAGCCAAAGTTCCTAAATCGTTATCATCGTTACCGATTCATTAGCTACACAAACACGCATCTTCTGGAAAAAAGCCAGACGCCTAAATAGAGGGATTCCTGAGAGCGTGGCCAGGCCAGGGCGATTCCCGAGAGCGTGGCCAGGGCAGGGCGATTCCTGAGAGCGTGGCCACGCGAGGGGGATTCCAGAGAGCGTGGCGACGCAAGGGCGATTCCAGAGAGCGTGGCCACGCCAGGGAGATTCCCGAGAGCGTGGCCACGAGAGGGTTATTCCCGAGAGCGTGGCCACGCAAGGGCAATTCCTGAGATTGTGGCCACACAAAGGTGATTCCCAAGAGGGTGGCCAGGCAGCGGGATTCCCAGAGATCGTGGTCACACAAGGGGGATTCCCGAGAGCGTGGCCAGGCCAGGGTGATTCCCGAGAGCGTGGCCAGGCAGGGGGATTCCCGTGAGCGTGGCCAGGCAGGGTGAGCCTGCTGCTCTCATTTCTATGTTTCTATATAGAAGAACTATCTCCTGTCGGAGTCAGACGCTTTCGGCTGCCTTTTGCCAGGACGGGTGTGGGACCCCTGCAGGGGACGTCTGCTCCTTCACTTCAGCCCGTTAGGCAGATTACGCACATCTTATTATACACGAAGGGCTTTGCCATCACAGTGAAGAATTAATCTGCGGTAATCCCCGGGGGATTGCTTCTATTTAAGGACTGGGGGCCGGCGTTCCAGGGGACAGATCCCTGACGTGCTCTTGTTCACATCCTGACTTTCACCCCTCTACTAACTTCAAAACCACACGCTCGGGGGACACAGACCTCATACCCGTAGAGCGGGGGAACCAAGCATGTGGCAGAGGTGCCAGGGTAGAGGAGGGGTATGGAGTTTGGTGCCTTTAGCATGACATGACTTGCATGGTGCACGGATACAATGATGGCCACCTCCGTGATTACATGTGACAAGGAGGCCCCCTATGCTCGAGTTACTGTCTTCTTATGAGGGGGGCCTGGTTCGTCTCCATGTCAGGGGTGCTCATCTCCAGTCCTCAAAACCCCCCTCCCACCCCCTCAACAGGTCAGGTTTTGAGGGTATCCCAGCTTCAGCACAGGTGGCTCAGTCGAAGACCGAGAGAGTGACAAACAAGGGGACAGAGAGAGAGAGAGACAGACAGGGGGACAAACTGGGTCAGAGAGAGTGACAGGGGGACTGAGAGAGTGACAGAGAGGGGGTCTGAGGGAGAGGGGGACAGACAGTGTCTGAGAGAGAGTGACAGAGAGGGTCTGAAAGAGAGTACAGACAGAGGGTCTGAGAGAGTGACAGACAGAGGGTCAGAGAGAGTGACAGACAGAGGGTCAGTGAGAGAGTGACAGAGAGGGTCAGTGAGAGAGTGACAGATAGAGGGTCAGAGAGAGTGACAGACAGAGGGTCAGAGAGAGTGACAGACAGAGGGTCAGTGAGAGAGTGACAGACAGGGTCAGTGAGAGAGTGACAGAGGGTTAGTGAGAGAGTGACAGACAGGGTCAGTGAGAGAGTGACAGACAGCGGGTCAGTGAGAGAGTGACCGACAGAGGGTCAGAGAGAGTGACAGACAGAGGATCAGTGAGAGAGTGACAGACAGAGGGTCAGTGAGAGAGTGAATGACAGAGGGTCAGTGAGAGAGTGACCGACAGGGGGTCAGTGAGAGAGTGACCGACAGAGGGTCAGTGAGCGAGTGACAGAGGGTCAGTGAGAGAGTAACAGACAGAGGGTCAGTGAGAGAGTAACCGACAGAGGGTCAGTGAGCGAGTGACAGAGGGTCAGAGACAGAGTGACAGAGGGTCAGTGAGAGAAGTGGGGCAGTATAAAACGGCTGGGAAGACATGTTAAAGATGCACTGAAGTGAAATCATGTGGGCTGGGGGAGGTGAAGGTTAAGGTGACCTGTAAAAAGGTCACTTTCCTGCACTCATATCGCATGAGCTCAGCGGGTGCGCATGTTATTGGGTTAGCGCGGCACTATGTGTAATTTAAGTCACTTGGTTATATAAGCGCCGGGTTATTTTTTCACTTTATCACCAGCACTTTCCTGTACATGTAAGCGGGATTGATTTTAGGATATGTGGGGATCTTGTTTCTCTTTATATCACATTACGCCTTAATGTATCCCAGTGACACCCCGCTCTGTCCTGTGCTGCCCCCTGGTGGCGGCACTTTGTCTCTTCACCTTTAAGCGGATTTGTTTCTTGAATTAAGTATACATTTAAAGCCCCTCGCTGGGGGGGTGTGGGGGGGGATGCAATGAGGGTGCGAAGTGCAAGTGTGCAACAAACGGCCCTCCGTCACAAGGCAATAGTGAAAGGGGCACGGCGGCTGAATCGCACTCACGGCTGAGTTCCGCTAGTGAGAAAGCCGCACTTCTAGCATTGGTGCCGTTTCCAACATCCCCTTTCCTTCCCTTACCTGGGAGTCACGCTCACAATGCCAGGAGCCGTCTGCGTTAAACAATGCATCGCGGCGCTGAAGGGGTTACTCTGAGCTGATTGCAGGAGGCCAGGCAGTTTATAAGACACGGGATTAAGTAGCGGACAGGAAACAGATTTCTCCGTTACATAACCGTGTAATCACATTGCCCGCGGGTTCAGCTTTCCGTAACTGGGTGCCATTCAATCTCGGACGTCACCCTTCTCATTGCACAGCACGTGATAACGTGAAGCAGAGCCTGCCCCCGTGGCAGGGAGGGGGTTAATACACTGCTTTTCTTGCTGCTACTATTTATTGAAACAGGAGTGGCCAACTCCAGTCCTCGTGCGTCACCAACCGGACAGGGCCACCAACCGGACAGGGCCACCAACCGGACAGGTTTGTCAGGATACCCCAGCTTCAGCACAGGTGGCTCAATCAGTCCCAGCTTCAGCACAGGTGGCTTAATAAGATGCTGCTTCAACACAGTGGCTGAGCCACTGATTGAGCCACCTGTGCTGAAGCAGAGGTATCCTGAACATCTGACCTGTTGGTGGCCCTTGAGGACTGGAGTTGGTCACCCCTGTAATAAAGTTTTTACATGCTCTGTACACCTTTAGCAGTAGCGTAGCACACTAGTTGCAACTTATATGTTTCTTATATATCTGAGAAAGGCGTATTTCCCCCAAAACATTAGTCTGCTTTCGTCTCTCCGATACTGGGCTTAACAGTCCTGCTTTTTGTGCTATTCGGAGACGTCGGAGGGAGCAGCGTCTGCCTCAAGCTACCGGGAGCAAATACAGACACAATGACTGAGGCTGCGAGTGCGAGATCAATATGAGAGAGATAAAGACAGGCTCTAGGGAAGGATTAGACGGATCTCGAGAAAGAGACACCAGGACAATGAGACTAAAAGGTAAGCTAAGAGGAGAGGAGACGCGCAGTGAGGGACGCAGAGAGTGAAAGGCCAGGAACAAACCAACGATAAAGAGACACAGACAAATTAGAGACGCAAGGATACAGAAAGAGGGACACAGGGAAAGACAGCGGGACGGACTCTCGGAGGCGTTAGGAAAGAGAGAGACACCAGTACAAGTGGCGGTGATCTGAGGATATACAGTACAAATGGGCAGATAAGTCGGAAGAGGCGTGAAAACAACGATAGAGATAAGTCACAGAGACAGGAGAAGAATAGGGGAAGATATTCACATGCGGACACAAGGCAGCGCCCTTCCGGTCCCTTCTGCAGTAAAGGGGTGTCCGCGAGCCTCTATGAAAGCAGAAAACTCAGGTATCCAGGGCCCAACGCTGGGGGGAGGTTACATGTCCTACCTGTCTGATGGGCTCAGGTACCCTGTACCTGCAGCAGGTGTGGACTAGGCGGACGGCCGACTCCAGGCTGATCTGGTGGCCCACGGAGATGTAGATGGGTTTGGAGCTCTTGCTGCAGCTCTTCAAGGCCTGAGGGGAGAAGGGCAAACTTACAGATAATACTCACCGAGAGGGGAGACAGACAGACAGCCCCGGTGATTGCTTACAGTGCCCAGGATCCTGCCCGAGCTGCCCGTCAGGTTAAAGGCGTCTCCGCCGCTCTGCAGCTGTCGGATCTGGAAGCGCAGAATATCACCCCGGTTAGCATATTGTTGCTACAATGCGCTGACCGCTTACTTCAACGCATCTGCCCCCCTTTATTTTTTACACTGTACCTCGCTATAAGGCTTTCACTTTATTACTAGCAAGCATGTGTGGCTGAAACCTATCCCAGCTTCACATTGCACAGCCAGTGTAACCAGCCTCACACTGATGAGACCCAAAAAGGTTGCAATAGCGGTCTATGACTAGGGTTACTGGCTCTGCACTTCTTTAACCCAGGCTGTGCTGAAAAAGCTGTGTAAGGCCTCGTCATGGTCAGCGCTTAGGCGCTGACCCGTGCTGAGGCGCGCTCACGCTTACCAGTGAGCCCCTGCAGCCGCAATGAGAGCGGCTTTAGCAGGGGCTCGCGCACGCTTCCGCAAGCGTGGGTCTTAAGAAAATTTTAGTTTTGGCGCTCACAGAAGCGCAGAGCCGGTCACGTGAGCGAACCAGCTCCGTGACGTCACTGGCCCGCCCCTTGACCCGCCCCCGGACGGCGCGCGAACCAAGGCCAGGGAAAGCACCCACTTTCCCTCAGCGCGCCTCCGTACGGGCTGAGTCACCATGGACTCAGCCTAATGCGGCAGGCAGAAGCGTACAGGGGTCCCATGTTAAAATGGACACAAAGTAAAAGGTGCTCATTTTGCATGGCATTACCCAGAATCCCTGGCTGCAGCAGAAGCACGGTATGCTAAGAGATAATGGTGAAGGACAGGGTTGCCGACCGGTCGGAGACTTGTGAATGTGCGCACGTGTGATATTTTTATCTGCTCTACTACCAAGTATAAGGCGGCAATTTGTATTCATCCTGCAAACGTGCTGCAGTCATTGTACAAGAGAGCGCTGCCTCCACAGCACCACGTTTAACCTCTTAAATGCTGGAATAGCCGTCTAGGCACTGCAGCGCAATACATTGCGGGCGTGCGCAGCATTGCGACGCAGGCCCTACCAATGAAGGGTTAAAGGTCCGGTTTCTCAGCCGTGCTAAACGCGACACGCCTGCCACTTCCTGCGCGCCGCCTTGCGACACAGCCTGCGATAACGGTATGTAATAAAGTGGCGCAGAGGAGCGCAGGAGAGGAGAGAGGCTAGAATGGATGGGGAGCGATGGTGGCAGCGCTGGAGAGAAGCGAGGAGAAGATGAGCGGAGGGGGAGAGGACGTGAGAGAGATGTTCTCTTCCAATCAATGTGTCTTAGCCGTGGAGTGAGAATCGATACAGCAGGAGACACTTCACATGAAGGCAGAAATTACACTGTGCTATGCAGCCCGTGGTGGGACACGACAGGAAGCAGCCTGCACTTTGTCATTAATTAGCGCCCTAATGAGATGGGATTGGCCACATTTATCGTTTCCTCCCATAAGCCTTTGCGTGTCCGTTTATCCGTGGCTTTTATTGAACAAGCTGGGTGCTTCTCTATTAGAGGCAGCTGCCAGCGCACCCCACTGCTTTGGCACAGAAGGGGTTAAAAACCAGTGCAATCTAAAACCTGTTTGGGTTAAGTCAGGGGGGCTCAGTGCCAGTCCTCAAACCCAACTAGCAGGTCAGGTTTTAAGGATATCCCTGCTTCAGCACAGGTGGCTCAATCAGTGGCTCAGTCAAAGACTGAGCCACCTGTGCTGAAGCAGGGACTGATTGAGCCACCTGTGCTGAAGCAGGGACTGATTGAGCCACCTGTGCTGAAGCAGGGACTGATTAAGTCACCTGTGCTGAAGCAGGGACTGATTGAGCCACCTGTGCTGAAGCAGGGACTGATTAAGTCACCTGTGCTAAAGTAGGGACCGATTAAGTCACCTGTGCTGAAGCAGGGACTGATTGAGCCACCTGTGCTGAAGCAGGGATATCCTGAAAACCTGACCTGTTGGGGGGAGGTGTGGGGGGAAGGGGTCTCAAGGCCTGGAGTTGAGAACCCCTGGGTTACGTGGCATTATGTGTCAACCCAAAGCAGTGGCACCTTACTCTCTAGACCTTAGAAGTCACCAAATTGGGTTGAGACAAGTCAGCCACTGACCTCTGAAGTAGCAAATCCAATCCCCCAAGAAGTCACATAGGAACTTGGAAATGATCAGCAGAGAAGCCCACCCAGTCTGCCAAATGTCCTACCCGCTGGGCAATTACAGACCCCCTCATGATTATTGGCATTTTCATATTTCGGATCCCAAGTGGTTCAGAATGTTCTTACCACCTCAGCCTCCCCCACCTTTGCTGGGAGTTTGCTCCATGAATCCACTACTCTTTCAGTCAAGAAGAACTTCCTAAAATTTCCAATGAGCTTCTCACCCTCCCACGTTACCTCCTGTTCCACTGTTACCTGCCAGCGCCTGAGGTGCCATCAATTAGACTGTAAGCTCTTTGGGGCAAAGGCCGACTGCACGTGGCTTATTCTAACTACAGCACAGTGTTGACAAGCAATGACAATATGAATAAAAAGCCACGTGGGATGAAGGCCACGCAGACGCTTCATGGATCACTGCATTAGCTGTCAAGTGCTACTTAAAATCCGGTTGCTAACGAGCAGAATAAAAGAGGGATACATCTTGACCGCCGCCGGTCTGCTTTGTAACGCTGCTCTGCAACACTCGGCTTTATCTTTCAGCGACAGGGGACAGGGCGATCAGCTCAGCGCAGGATTCACCTTCTCCCACGTGCTGGCAGAGCACGGCCGATGGTTAGAAGGTGGAATTAGTGACAGCATTAGAGCAGAGTGTTGGAGAGACGCAGACATTAACGATAGGCACGCGCTGTTAACGCCCGAAACAGCCGGAGAGAACATTTCGTCATTCATTTTCCCAAAGAAAATATCTTCTTGCTCTCTGTTTTATATGTTGCTCCTAACATCTGCAACCCCAAGTGCTGGATAGTTTTGCATAAGTTACCGCCGGGGTGGCTAACGCCAGTCCTCAAGGTCAGGCTTTCAGGATATCCCTGCTTCAGCACAGGTGGCTCAATCTTTGACTGAGCCACTGATTGAGCCACCTGCGCTGAAGCAGGGATATCCTGGACCTGACCTGCTGGTGGCCCTTGAGGACTGGAGTTGTCCACCCGAGTTACTGTAAGATGCAGAGTAATTTGTCTCGAACATCAATGCCTTGCAGGTCCTTCATGCTGTATTTAAAGAATGAAAGCAAACCAACGTCTCTTCTGTCCCTGCTAGTTTCTCTCAAAACAGCCACCACCCTGCTCTCCCCATACCTGTTCTTTATGCGCATCATTATTCTCCAGACCATCCACCTGGAGGAGATTTTTAGCCACTCCGATGCAGGGGAGACTGGTGCGGACGCCAAGGTGACACGCCACTCCGAACCCTGGGAGAAGCATGGAAGACACCCGACATTACTCACTAAGGAAAGAAGGCTGGGTCGCCATGTTGGTCATTTCTTCCATGTAGTAACAAAGGAGGGCGAAGGAGTAGAGGGTATGATACCTTTAATTGGACCAACAAGCAGTTGATATGTTACAAGCTTTAGGCACCGAGAGGGTCGAAGGAGCCCGAGTGGATGGAAAGTTTGTAAGGCCGAGCTTATCGTGGCGGCGGCACTATGTGCGCACGCTTGCACGTCAGGCACAATTCAGTACTTGGCTATAGTAGTTAGCCAAGCGCCTGCCAGCGACGTAGCGCGTTGACGCGGCAGCGTTTTGAGAAGACAATAAATGTTGTCTTCTCAGGTGACTGTCACGTGACGTCAACTTCACGTGAGCTGGTTCAGCCAATGAGGTCGTACCAGCTTTGTGACGCGTTTGCCACGCCCCCGCCACGCCTCTGATCGCCTCCCCAATCTCCTGCAGCCAAGTGAACTGATCGCTGGGGCTGCAGGAGTGCGCGGTTGCGCAGGTAGTATAAGCTCTGCCTAACATATCAACTACTTATTGGCCCAATAAAAGGCATCGTACCCCCCACTCCCTCTCCCTCCTTTGTTATAACTCGCTAAGGAAAAGCGTTCGGCCAGAAGTCATCAAAGAGCGATGCGGATATTGAACCCGACCTGTCGCTAACGGATATTGCCGATATCCCGCATTGCGTTTTGATGAGTCGCAGCCTAAAAGAGGCATCGACGCTGTGATCAGGGCCAGTGACAAATCTACCCTTAAAAATATCATTTAGTCTTAAATACATAGTTTAAAAGTCACTGTCAGACTGCTTCTCACTTTATTACCCCTGAATCCTTTCCCAGTAAAAGGTCTCTGTGTCATAATACTTAATAATAATAATTAGGGCCATATTTACTAAGAGGTGTTGTGCCGTAAGACACCCTTAAGCGAATGGGCTGTAACGTGGTTTTATGGCAGCACCCCTTAGTAAATATGTGCCAATATTCTCAGATATTGTCCAAGCACCCAATTATTCTTCACCCACCCATCATAACTTCAGCTACACAAACAATGACTGGTGATAAAGTCTGGGCATTTGTTATTGAGAGAAATGAATCTTCCTATAGGAAGCCATCATAACGGAGACGAACAGCCGTCTACTCTACAGATTATGTTAGTGGTACGTATCTAACTCTACCTTCAGGGGCCATGCGTCGGGCTAAACCGTCCCCTCTTCTATTTAGCTGTAAATTGCAGTGGCACGTGCATGTTAACTTATTGCTTATTCCTTAAACCTGGCGTGGATCACAGAGAATATACAGTAGGCGAGGACCGTGTCCTGAAGCAGGACTGTGCCTGCACGGTACACATTGCCTGACAGAGCAGTGAAGAGCTCGGCGCTCTCTGCATCCATCCAACCCATTCAGATTCAGGCGTTACCTCTATGATGCAGAATCCCGTTACCGTCCACGAGGAGCACCTGCGAGAGACGCGCGTGGCATTAAATAGCGGTCGCAAATGAAAATTGACACGCACTCTAAAACAGTGATAAAAGTGCAAAAATTAATAAATAAACTATATACTGAATATAAATATATCAAAATGTACGTACTGGGGAAAAAAAGTACCATATATTGTGGAAACAATATCTGAATTGTAAGTATATAGAAAAGTGCAATAGTAGAAAAACGCCAAAGAAAGTTGTGAAATATACACGTGTAATATATACTGTGCAAGATACTGTATAATGTCACGCTCACAATTAGGCTCAAGGCTGTTATATTATATTTCTTTATTTATATAGCGCCAAAAGTGTACTCAGCGCTTATATGGAAACAGCGTCCCCTTGCACTTAATATAGTCAATAGTAGGCTGAAAAAGTCGTCCAGTGTCCCCAGAGTAGGGGCCCTGTGCAGAATCCCAATAGCGTCTTCTTGTAAGATCCAACTATGGGAAGATAAACAGAACCAGTTTACCTGAGGCATCAAACTGCGATTCTTCTCACGCAACCTGTGAACTGCGTCCGCCAAGGACGCCACCTCTCGAAAAGCCAAGTACCCGGCTCTGTAGGGGGCTTCCAGGGTCACCATGCAGCACTCCTCGTAGATCACCTAAACCGAGAAAGCACATGGAATGGCACCTGGATGGGTGGTAACCACAACTGGTCCAGACGTGCCCAGAGTATTCATGCATTGCCAAACAATGGCTCACACACATACCACAGACTTGCTCTATACTGTAGAAAGGACTGGACCTCATATATGTGTTATGACATTAACCAACGAAGAGGGCTCATTGTAAGAGAAGTTCTTATGTAACCGGTACTACACCCAAGGGACTTTCCAATATGGAACTCTCTGATTGGCTCATATGGATATCTCCTCCTTGACCTGTGATACCAGCTCTTTCGAATGTTCCATTCCCTCCTCTATGGATGCACAAGGCCTATTACCTCGAGATCTGGGTAGCTCAGGACCACGAGTGAAGCGCACGCCGTGGTATCATCTCCTTTAATGTAGGACAGGTCTACCCCTCCCACTCTCTCCAGTCCCGAAAAAGCCGGGTGGCTCTGCCATGTTTCCGTGTTGCAGGTGATGAGGTTTTCTTTCAGGAGACTCTGCTCCCTGAATTACATTGTAGAAACAAGGCAAGAATGAGGCATACAGAATAAACGCAGGCGCGGCCTCTCCCACTTCCCTGGGGTAACCCACAGGCCTCTGAAGAGACTCTTTCACGTTTAGTATCTGAGATATCTCATTGGCTTCCATGGAATTTGACTCTTTGGAGTCAACCGTAGATTATATCAATTATGGATGGTGGGTAAAAAAAAGTGACAAAAACTCTACCGTACAGTGTCCAGTAAATACAAATATCACTTGTGAGCACCACTTACCCTGGGACTCCTACTCCTGCAGCGCCGCCCTCTTCCTTCTGCGTCAAATGACGCAATTACATGTTTCCATGACAATGTGATGGCACGTTGTCGTGGCAACGCATTGCCATATGTCGTCACAGCGTCATTTATGACCAGGTACTAAAGGCTAACCCGGAGATAACATTTTTAATTTTAGTGTTTACCTTCGGCGGCGGCGTTGTCTTCCGGCATCCTTCTGACATCATCTCGGCATCTTCTCCTGCAACTCCTGTCAATATGGCTGCGTGGCGTCAAATTGCTATGACAAGGGGATGCCTTATGGCACCGAGGCGGCACGTGACATCACGTTGTCATGGCGCCATATAACATCACAAAGCGTCCCGTTGTCATGGGAACAGACGTCACGTGACGCTGTGATGTCACGTAGCATCCCGTTGTTGTGGCAACGCAGCGTCATTTGACGCCGCGCAGCCATATTGACAGGAGTTGCAGGTGGAGATACCCGGAGGACACCGAAGTTGCCGGAGGATGCCAGGAGACGCCACTGCCCGCAAGTTTACAAGGAAAACCCGTAGCCCGGAGATACGTGGCCAAAACCCGTAGTGTTCGGGTCAAACCCGTAGTGGTGGCAACCCTGTTTACGACGCGATGCTGCAGAAGGAGGGCAGCGCGAAGGAGAAGGGAGCCCTAGGAAATCCGCCCAACTGCATACAATGCTTCCACTGCAGCCAAGGATTCTGGGAAATGCCATGCAAATGAGCAGTGTCACATTTTACTGCAGTGGAAGTTGTGTACACTAATAGATAATGGGGAAAGGCAGGGTTGCAGACCTGTTTGAGACATGTGAATGTGCTCACAAGTGAAATTTGTATTTGTTTTACACTGTTGAGAGTAAAAATGTATAGGGCCAGCGATTAATTACAGTCCATCAGGCAGTGAAGTGTTAAACTTATATTTTATACTAGAGTTTTCACACCAAAAAATATTGATTGGACTGGATCCAACGATATTACTTTGCTTTGGCCAAATAATAGGAATAAAAAAAACAAACACTTTTTACTTGAGATATTAAGTAAATTAAAGTGATATAAAAACACATGTAAGTTTCTATTACAGTTGCTGCAGCACCCTGACAGTAAATGTGATTCTGTACAATAACCCAGATAACAACCTTTTCTATCATATGAGGGAGAGAGGGAGTGAGGGAATAGAAACTACATCTCCCAGCATCCCTCTGGAGCGCGGTGACGTCACTGCCGTTGAAAGGGCGGATTCGCGCTTTTATTGCTGTGAGGTGATTTACCTCAGGCCTCACCTCTCCCAGCGCCGCAGTGTGGCCTTTTCCTCCTCACTGGGCCCTTCCCCACCGACTCCCGTCTCCTCTTGGTCCTGGAGCCCCTGGCCTCCCTCGGAGTGACAGGGCTCTTCCTTCCCCCGGGCTCCGAGGCCCTCAGCCGCCTCCATAGCCATAGGCCCGGGCGCTCTCTTCCGTGTCCTGCGGGTGACGTCAGGGCCCCAAACAGTCACCTGAGACTCCCGCCCCTCGTGCACCGCTCCCTCCGCCTCATAAACAGCTGCTGCTTTCATCCTGTGTTATAATAACCCCCCCCCCTACACACCCCATAACCCCCTCCCCCCACATATCCCATCTGAACCCCCAACCGAAGCATGTAACTGTTGGGGGGGCGCTTAGAAAAAGGGATTTGAAGACCCAAATAAGTGGCATTTGGGGCCAAAATGTAACGCTTCAATGGGAGGATTACAGACTTCTAACAGGGAGTGCTTGAGGGGGTCACACAGTCTGTCTCCTCTGAGTATTTACCCCCCCATGGAGGGGTGTGAGAGAGCAGACATGTCCAGGCTGGGTCAACATTCAAAGACCACCCCCCCAAAATAAGCCCCCCTAGGGTAGGGGAGGCCAACTCCAGTCCTCCAGGGTTCACCAACAGGTCTGGTTAGCTGGATATCTCCCTGCTTAAGCACAGGCTATGGCGCCAACTGTGCTGAAGCAGGGATATCCTGCAAACCTGACCTGCACTCGTTCCTCGTGCTGGATTATTATTCTTGTATCGCGCTTGCATATTCCTGCAGCAGCGCAGTAAAATGCGGGGAGGGCGGACATTTTATGACGCGAGTACATATGTGGTAAGAGGAGGACACTGGCCGAAGGAGCTTACAATCTAGAAGGGAAGGCGTGGAGACACTGGATAGTGGGGGCGCGTTGCTTAGCATGGGTTTGTTGGGAAGGCCTCCTTGGTAAAGGTGTTTTTCAGGAATTTTTAAGTCTGTGGTAATGCGGTACCAAGCAATTCCTATGGCAGTCCCCCAACCTGGGCCGCTCCCCATACAGCTTTCTGCTTACTAGGTACAGAAAGACCTAGGCGGTGCTTAAAATCCCGGCGACGCCATGCTGCGGTCGCAAAATAAAATAATCAAATCGACTTCCTGCGATCGCGACCAAGCCGTCGCGCCTACTATAAGTGCACGCGACGGATTCAATACATTAGTTTTGGTGTCGCCGGGGCTGTTAAGCGCGGCTTTACAGGACACAGACGTGGTATACGTTAGTTAGGCGCCGTTGGCGGGTATGGCATTGGGGTGAAGCGGTTGTGATCCTAATTTCACAAAGTTAGGCAGAAAAGTGGGAACGGGGTAATTTTTAATCTTAAACCACTATTTTCTTGGAGTGGGGTAATACATGCATACATAAAAATAATGGTACTCTAGCTTCCTGTAAAACAAAAAAATGAATACCGTTTCCATCCAAAACATGGTATTCCTTAAACATGATCTGAGGCTCAAAAGGGTGTAATAAAAACACACAAAAGTTAAAAAAAAAAACAGGAGCAATATTTCTACCCCTCTTCTTATTTCTGTTTGCCTTATTTCTTTTTATCCTTATAGTAAATCTCATGTTGTGAAGAGATGAACCCTTGCTAAGTACGGTTGAGAGGGCTAGTTAATAAATGAGCATGAAGCCTGCCTGGCTCTTTCTATATGAGAATGTGCAGAAGGCAGGCTAGATAAATGACTTTCAACGTTCCCTCTGTAACCAATACCGGTAGTTAAACTACGCCCAATTTCATGTGTTAATACTCAAAGTGACACGGGTGTTGCTTTGCGGAGAGTCCTTTGGATGAATGAATAAGAATCTCCAGTCACTTGCAGGGTTTATCCGGCGTGCAAATCAGCAAAGAAAACTGGAATATGGAGAGAGCAAACAAATGCTGCGACGCACCTCCAGCGCGATACAAAGGAGAGAGGGCGACTTACTTGAAAAAATCCAATTTATTACATCGTGTTAAAAACTGAGGTACAAGGCTTGCACGATATGTTTCACGCAGAGCGCTTATCAGTCGGTGGAAGCCTTGCACCGCCGTTTTTAACACGATGCAATAAATTGGATATATTTTTTTCAAGTAAGTCGCCCTCTCTCCTTTTTATCATGCCGCAGCATTTGTTTGCTCTCTACATATTCCGGTTTCCAGCCAAGCCTTACTCCCATACACCAATGGGAAGACAAAGACCCCGACAAACACCAAAAAAAAAGTAAATATCTTGGTTGGAAAGGGTGTCTCACCAGCTAGGAATACACAGGTGTGTGTGTGTGTGTGTGTGTGTGTGTGTTGTTGGTGGGTGTGTGTGTGTGTGTGTGTGTGTGTGGTGTGTGTGTGTGTGTGTGTGTGTGTGTGTGTGTGTGTGTGTGTGGTGTGTGTGTGTGGTGTGTGTGTGGTGTGTGGTGTGTGTGTGTAAAAATAACTTTGAAAGACCAATTTTCTTGTATTTTATTTTAACAAGCATTTGCTAAGACACTGCCCCTTCATGTCCTGTCACAAGCCCTGGCACACCCCTTTGTCAGCCCTGCCCTCCCTCTTGCACATGTCAGTGCAGGAGTGCTCATGAATATTCATGAGCTTCCACTGACTGACTGAAGCAGAATATAAACAGATCCCTTCACTAATTATGTCACCAAATTTCGCCGATCAATACATGGAGAACGAATTGACCTGCAGCTATCCAGTTCTTTAGGTAATTAGGATTGCCCACATGAAACTATTGAAGTAAAAAAATAAATAAAAATAAAAAGATTGAACTGCAGCTTTAAAGCACTTGTGACCAGGCTATAATGAGTAAATCCGTATCCCAAACCCCTGGGGACTTCCTGATTCCCGGATATATCAAATTCGGTCACATTTGTTTTCCAGCATTTGTGCGGGCGAGATGTGGGTGAATAATTTATCACTCTTTCTACATGGAATCGCAGTAATAAAATCACAATAATAAAACGACGTGATTGAGAACATTTTTTTTTAATGAAAGCACGTTAATAAAAAAAATAACACCAAAATAATTGCAATTCAGGGACAGAGAAGTACATTTAGTCAGAAGTAAACACGTGACTTGTGACTATGGCAAGTAAATCATCATTTGGCCCCCGTGGGATCAGATAGGCAGTGCGATCCACCCGGAGCCATGCTTCCTGCAAATCACAGGAGAAATGTTCTTTTCTGTGAAAGATCATTGTAAACTTTGCTACACCGAAGGCACTGTAAACAGATTGTGCTAGCAAGATGTGCTCTTATATGCACTCGGTATTATGGTGGTGTCATTGGGCCATGGAGTGAATGGGTAGGAGATGTGAATACCTGCGTTATTATGTGCTCTCACATACATATACATCTGCTTATCTATCTGTATGGCAGTGTCAGTGACGCAGCTTCTGTTTCACTTCAGATTACCCTTATAAGGGAATCATCTGTATCAAATAGCAGAGAGAGGAAGTAAATAAGAGAAAAATCAGCATTTAAAAGAGAAGAAAAATATTTTCAACGTCTTAAGAAACTATATTTGTGCAATGTTGCTTATTTGTGCAATGTTGCTTAAGGTATGAATGATACAATGTAGGAATTGGAAGTGTGTTAAGATATTGCTTGCATGCTCTACTATGGAGAACATATTCTCCATGATAAATTCACCTTCCTATTAGCTAAGTGCATCTGTGTCAGTGCGGCATGCAAACATTTTCAGGTCTTAACACAAACGTCTTTGGTCCAGGAGAGGTGTAATTGGCTTTTGTTTGCACACACAAGCTGTGAAACAACAATTACTTCTTCAAAAGAGTCTCTTATATTAATGTGCAAACAGGAGATCTTAATACCTGAGGGAAAGAGGGTTGTCAGCATTACTGTAAGAAAGTGACCGTAACATATCTGCATATATTTCAAATATCAAAATATGGTTAGCTATAATTTCTACAACTAGGCTTGTTCCAGTTACAATGCTGTGCAGAAGTTATACATTTTCAAAGATTAAAAGGAGGCAGCGAAACAAATGTGTATATATCAAGTTGGACAGAGATTTAAAAAATAAACAAAGAAAACTAATTATTGGCAGTACTCCAGTTGTGTAATGGTCTTGGGTGAGTTTAGTGGTTGAAGATCAGAGCACAGGTTTATGCAAACAGAATTGAAAATAATGTTTCTTTCTGGAGTCCAGTTTTACATTCAGAAAAAAAGGAAACCTTCCTAAATTGTATCTTCTGTTTTAGGGAATATATATTGTGCACATGGTTTAAAGAAATAAACAAAATTATTCTATTCCCATAATTGTTTTTCTTTTGCACCTTGTAGAAGTTGCCATTCCTTTGGGAATGTGAATTTTAGGAGGCATCAAGTAGTTAATGACACCGCTTTTAAACAATACAGCCCTAGTTAGTTGCAATAATTACTGCCTCTAAACACAGCGGTGTTTTACAGACCTAATTCACAGTAGGCTTTAAGCATGTTCATCGTAGCAGACGATTGCGTTTCATTTTAGCTGCTACCTTCCAAGCCTCGATGCAATGGGCTAAAGTAATCTCTTCCGGAAACTCGCTGTCCAACTCTGGGAAAAAGATGTCTTTTCCTTCAATTAAAGGACCCAAAGTGTCTCTTAAACTGCAACAAAAGAGGACATACCATGAATTTAAATCTGAATAATATGAAATTTGACAAAGTCCACCTCTGTTTTTCACAATTTTTGCCATACTCTAGTCTTGGGCTTATGGTGCACATAACTTACCTCCATGCAGGTTTGAAAGTATCTGCACCTTGTGGCTTTTTGAGTTTTAAGATGATCATCTCATGCAGCTCGAGCAGGAAGAGGTCCAGCCCATTTTGCTCCAAGAACACATTGAGCTGTTGCCGGCTCCCTCGCTTCAGCTCAGCCTTATATGCTTTGTCCACCTCAGCAAACGGGTCCTAGAAATCCCCAAAATAACGGGATAAGGAATAGGTGTCAAATTGCTCATCTCCACATTAAACATTCCTTCCGGGTCCCCAATTTGTGTCAATGACCATAGGGGCATTAGGTGTTCTTCTTGTCCAACAGCTTTAAACCATTATTCTTATCCTTACCCGTTTAAGACGTAGAAGATGCTCAGACTTTAATGCAGTGAGAAGTTGCCAAAGGGCTATCGTGTGTTTCAGGTTGCATCGTTTCAGTGCCTGCAAACAAAGGGATGTTTAGTACCTAGAAATATGATATGTACTTTCATTTTAACAATTAAAATCTAGACAACCCCTGTAAGATCAAACCCAGACTCGCCATGCGCCATATATTTTATGTCAAAAGGAGTGCTGCTGGGTATGTGACAATGTGTAAACAAAAGACAGAGAACCCCAAAGCAACATCTAACATGACAAATCATATAGTTACATACTTATCTGTTCATTTCTCACAAGTGAAGGTCACCCAGTTAAACCCTTTGGCCAAAGCACCGTAAGCTTAGACCATGTCACGGTGTGCCCTCTTTCTGCAAGTCCTAACACTATCTCTGCAAAGGCTAAGAGAACGTTTGCAGAGATCAAGTGTTGGGACTTGCAGAAAGTGGGCACACCATGTGTGCAAGCTTACAAATTCTCTTTCATTTTAACAATACATGGAATATTCAGCATTAAGAAACATATCCTTGATATATTGGTAAATAAGAATTTTTATCACTGATCATGCTAAGAAAACAGTTTATAGATTCTCCTTGTATGTATTCTGGGAGATTAAGATTACAACTGCATGATCTAAAGAAAGATTAGATCAGGGGTGCGCAAGATTTTTGTTGGGGGGGCGCGGGCGGTTACAGAGACCCACGCTCTTCCCCAAGGCATTCAAATTAAATGCCAGGGGACCGGGCGAGGCCTCTGTAACTCGCTTACCTTGATTCAGACGGCTTGGTGTGACGCGTCGCCATGGCAATGTGGTGTCAAATGACCCCGCAGCGTCATTGGACGCTTGATACAAGTGAGGGGGCGGCGCGCAAGCAGTGGGGGCGCAGGACAAAAAAAAACTTTGCGCCTCTGAATTAGACGGTGCTCACCTCAAGGACGTGTGTGTTGGTCTGTTCTCCCATCTGTAGAACATTTTCTACATAGCTGGTCAACAGAATATCTGGATCTCCACCAGAAGCAGCTAGAAATCCCAAAGTCACCTCAGCAATGGAAAGGGCCTCACAGACATCACTGTATGAATTCAGATCTCTGCCTATACTATTAATTGTTGAATTGGGCAGAGATTCCTAGGGAAAAAAGTGGACGTTCAAGAGAAGACTCGACAAATATTTCTACGTCCCACTCTACGAGAGGCCAGCAGTGTTTATACCGTGCATTAGTTTCCATAAGAGAAACAACCCAAACCATGAATATATATATATATATATATATATATATATATTTATATATTATAAATATATAATAAAAAGATCACTTCTGAGCACATTCACATGTCTTAGACAGGTCTGCAAATCTACCTTTCACCATTATCACCTAGCATAGGGATTCTTTTTGCTTGAAATCCATTTGACATGGAACCCTTATAAGCTAATGCTCGCTGTTCACACAGCTCTTAAGCACAGCATGGGAAATCAGATGCAAAGCCAGATAAACCACTCACAGACATGTTTCAACCTTAATGGGTCTCAGTGTGAGGTTGGTTGTACTGGCTTTGCCATTTTCAAGGCTGCGGGATTTACCATCACATTTTAAGTCATGATGGGTGAAAAAGGCAACAAGAAACTGATGTCCTTTTCACCCACCATAACTTAAAATGTGATGATATATATATATCGTGCTGCTAATTATTTGACTTTCGTGACAGCTCACCTGGCTGAGTCTCTTCTTAACATCTGTAAATATATTCTCATAGTTGCGGTCATGGGAGTGAATTAAGGTTGGTAATCCCTAGGAAGAGACAAACAAAACGGCAAAAGGACAAAAGTATAACCAAGGCACAGCTGAAGGAATCTAAAAATGTTGATGCAGATATTTTGGGCAACCTAAATGTTGTATATGAGTTATGGAAGCCACATTTTGTTGGGCCTCTTGTAGAAAATTGTATCACAACTTGCTTAATGCACAGACCAATGCAGCTGCTAAAAATCCACCCAAATACTACTAAAAATAATTAAAAATGCAAATCGACAGCACACTGACTTGCAGCAATACTTAAAGCTTCCCAAGTGCTGAAATGTTTGGTTTCTCAATGCAGAATTGTATGCAAGATCCAACACTTGTACAACTTTCAACCGACCTTCAAAACCACTTTCCCCTCCTACATATGGTCTTATACCCTTATTATTCTTGCTACTTACAACCGCAGTGATAAGAGGTTTGCCTTGAAGAAAGCGGCTGGTGAATTGGCGCTGGATTTTGTCTAGGTCTAACTCTTGCAAGGTCTCCCCGCCACTCTCCACACTGTACTGGCAGTTGGACAGAATTACAGGCATCAGATCCTTTTCCATGTCGTAGCTGATCACATGTAGATCCATTACTTCTGAAGCACTAATGGAGTACCTGAGGAGGTACAATTAAAATAATAATAATGCACCGTTATTTAATACATGTTTACGACAACCATATTTTAAGAAGCAATTTGACTTGGTTAAGCAGCAATGCTACCTAGTTTTCAAATGTATTATTTAGTGACTAAACCAGGGGGGAGCCTGGTCTGAACCACACTATTTTGAGCTTGCAGGGACACCCTGGCTCCCCAAATACTTTCCTGTGCCGGTTCACTTCCTGGGTATGTAATGATGGTGCTGGGAATCTACAAATAGGAAGCTGCAACGTCATCTGTTGCTGCTCCCTACTGACCTGCACTCTGGTAGCCATTTTGTTTCCATGGAGCGGAGAGGTGACCGTGGCACTGAATACTGCAAGTATCTGGGAAACTAAGGGGTTCTACAAACTGAAAATAGCGCCGTTTAGCTCAGTTCACCCTTCCCCCTCCACCCCTCCAAATTCAAAAGCAAAGGGAGAAAAAGAACAATCAGAATGGCTGTTTTAAAGGTAGGATGTCAAAAGATGTCAAATGGGATACATATACTATGGAAAGGCAACATACTTTTGCTCGTCCTCGGTGTATTTTTCCACGGTGTATTTTTCCACAGTGTATACAAAGTTGTTGTGCAGGGTTATGAGGTAACTGACCAGGGCGGTGGCACAAAGCCCCAACCCTTGCCGGCGAGGAAGCAGCATGGCAAAATCACTCTCCATCGTAATGTTTTCATCACAAATGCCTTCTGGAAGTTTTATTTCACCTAAAACATGGTGTATTGTGATAAATATCAGATAAAACAGAAGATCATACACATTTCTCTAATCCGGTTTAACAAATATATAGCAACTGCATTGAAGAGTATGTAGAATCCAGTTTGTCGAGCTCACCAAATATAACCAGTAATTTCAAACAGTTACATAGTAGACAAGGTTGTTCAAAGTATGCTAAATTTAGACGACAAATACTTATCCTAAATTTGTATTTACAGTATACTTATCGAGAGGAAGGCAAACAAAAAACTCCAGTTAAATATCATCTAATGATATCTCATAAGGGGAAAGTTGTATTAGCATGCATGCATTTCAGTTTTTTTCAGCCTGTACTATTATCTCATCTGCTCCTTCCTTTCTACTCCAATTGTATTTAGTCTTTAGAAGTTTTCTAGTACGATCTGTATTTAATACGGGTGTCTCCCTGCATATTCCGCAGCACTTAAGGTCTCCCAATCCATGTGCTTGTAGTAGAGATAGCAAAGTGTACAGTAACATGTCTAAATAACTAGGTTGTGAAAGAAAATATTAGAATAAAATATAAAAAGAGCGCAAACTTCATAGAGTAGTATTTAATTCACCACAGAAAGAAACAAAGCGTAACGTTCACAAATATCTGTGATTAAACAGCATGAAGCATGGGGATGATGTAAAGGATTTGCTATGTTTTAGGAGTCCTAGGTCAGCACGAGAATCCCAGTCCTTCCGCATCACGTGTACGCGTCGTGACATTACCACGCTACCGGACCAAACGCCAAAATCTCGCCTCTCCCACAAACAAAATGGCCAAGAGAGCTACCCCTACGTGTTTCAATGAATAATCCTCTTCATCAGGGGTGTGTGGGAGGAGACAGTTTTGGAGTTTGGTCCGGTAGCGTAGTGAAAAATTCTGTAGTACCATTGGAGGAGTTGGGTATATTCTCGTGGTGGAGAGCGCAACATCTTCAGCACTTTGGACTCGTACGGTTGCACTCTGGACAGTAACTATATTCTTCAGGAGTTTTGTTAATAATTTAATACCTATTATAATATGATTTATTGTGATTTTAGAAAATATTATTAGGTTTGCGTGCATTTATTGACTTATTATCATTTGGTTTTTAGCACGTGCATGTGGCTATAATCTTTTGGTTTTTCATTTGTTATACTAATTGTAGTATTTACGAACAGATCTTTGGATTATAATAAATTGTTTTCAGATACTATTGTGGCCCTATTATAATTGTTCTTTTTTGTAACTTATTTTTTATTAGTATTTTGAAAAAACATGGGGGGCTGGGGGGAGGTTACAGAAAAAAAGGGGGGGGGGAGAAGTACCAGTTTAAAAAAAAATATCAAAATATATTATCAAACAACAACAACAACAACAACAACAACAACAACAACATACACTACACACGAAAGGGATAGCATCACTCTACCCAAACCATTCACACACTCCCCCTTGTGTACCAGGGCTCCCATACTTTGTGAAATTTTCTAGTGTTGTCTTACAAAAGCCGTTAATCTCTCCATTGTTTGATCCTCGTTTACTCGTTGAATGATCTGTCTCCAGGAGGGTTGCTGGGTCTTTTTCCAAGCCCCTGTGATTCAACGTCTTGCCGAGGTCAAAATATGTAATAATAATTTGCTTGTATTTCGTTTAAAATTTTTCAAGGGCTTCCCCAGGACCATTGTAAGTGGGTCTAAAGGTATCCTTATCTCGTTAATTTCTCCTATCAAATTCTACACCATAACACCTATATCACCACATACTCTCCAACAGAGATTTGTGCCCCCCTCCCCCCCCCGGTGAGATCTGCCTCAACCTTTGGGGCATAAAGGTACCATCTAAAAATATCATTGTTCTTTTATATTTAGAAACATTGCCAATGTAAATGTACAACAAATATACCGAAAGAATAACATGGACTTGGAAGACCAACTAATCCATGCAGGATCTTTATGTCCACATTGGGAATCTACCTTGCATGCAAGACTATAAAAGGCTTGGGAAATCAGTGAAACATACTGTCAATCTGCCCTTTAGGGGTGTTTTTTTCTTTTCTTTTTCCTGTCACATTCTGTGTAACAACCCCCTAAAAACAACAAGCTTTTTATTTCTCCAAGTATACTTACCATTCGTATGGAGGGAATGCCTTAGATGATTCCATGCGGACATAAATGTTTCTACACGTTTCTTAAATATGTGTCGGGATCCATCTAGATAAATAGAAGAAGAAAGTTAGCAATACTTTAGATATCGTTATGATTCAGACGCTACGTATGAAAATATATATTTGTGGCTTACCTGACTTTATGCTACTTAAGAAATCTTTTATTTTTTGGCTGTCCATGTCTCTACAAATCTGGAACTTTTTCACCAGCTCTTTTTGAAGGTTCAAGATTTCTGGTAAGAATTTTACCATCCTAAATTCAACTTCCTAGTTAAAGAAAGAAATAAATAAGGATTGTAAGACTCATCTTGGAAACATAATCTGATAGCATACAAGAACCACACGGCCCACCCAGTCTGCTCATTTTCCCATCTGCTGGAAAACCGCAGACCCCTTTTGATTATTGGCTTACCTTTGTATTTAATATAGCCTTATGTCTGCCCCAAGCAGCAATTCCCTTACTGTATTAGCCTTTACCACCTCTGTTGGGAGACTATTCAATTAACCCACCATCCTTTCTGTAAAGAAGTACTCCCTCACCCTGCTCCTCAGCTAGCCACCCTCCAACTTCAGAGAATGACCTCTTGTTCCAGCAATTCACCTGGGAAATATTATTCTCTCCTGCATTTTGTTTGTTATGTATTTACAGTTACATAGAAGATTAGGTTGGAAAAAAAAAAGACACATGTCCATGCAGTTCAACCTATGCTAAATTTAGACAACAGATACTTATCCTATATTTGTATTTACAATAGTTTGAGCCAGAGAAAGGCAAACAAAAAACCCCAGTGAAAGATCATCCGATGCGGTCTCATGAGGTGAAAATTAAATTCCTTCCCATATCCAAATATTGGCAGATAACTCCCTGGATCAACATCCTTCAAATGTTTACTTATTTGGTATATCCCTGTATACCTTTCCTTTCTAAAAAGATGTCCAACCTTTTTTTGAACATATCTATTGTATCTGCCATCACAGTCTACATGGGTAATGAATTCCACATTGTAACTGCCCTTACTGTAAAGAACCCTTTCCTTAATTGCTGGTAAAATCTCGCTAATCACCAAGAAACTCAGTACTAGAGTGCGTGTAGAAACTTAAAGAGGACACTCAGATTTGAAACCAGGATCATAGGGATTTTTACAGACAGACACAGTCCCTGCCCCACAGAGCTTACAATCTATGTTTTTGGTGCCTGAGGCACAAGGCGATAAAGTGACTTGCCCAAGGTGAGGAGGAACTGACACCGGGAATTGAATCGGGTTTTCGTGCTTCAGCGCAATGTCATTGTCTTTACTCACTGAGCCCTCCATGCTGAAGATCATGCACCGTCTTTGTACAATGCCCTTCCTGAGATATGGTCTCCAGGATTGAACACGGTACTCTAGGTGACGTCTAATCTATAAAGTGGCATCACAATCTCTCTTTCTGGTGCTAATATCCTATACAACCTACTGGTAGCATCCTGCTGGCTTTACGCATTGCTTTGCTACATTGCTCGCCTACTTTTAAGTCAGCTGAAATAATGACTATTAGATCCTTTTCCTTTATTATAGTGCCATTAACTGCAATATTTGTATTTTATTTTTATATTACACATTGCTTTTACAAAAGAAATATGCAAACAGATCTTAAACATGCGAATATAGAAATAACATGCACTTACGTTCTCCAGAAACTTCCACAATATTGGCACAAGGTCCTTTCCATCCTTCTGCTGAGCAACGTGTCGTAGATATTCAATAGAAATCCTTGTTCTGCAGGTCCAGATTTTGGAGCAGTGCACATGGCTGTCTCGTGGTAATGTCATAGGATCACCATTAATCAAGGGATCTCCGTACACAATTTTTACGATTGGATTGGAACTGATTCTCTCGTCTTTGCTGATGTCGTTGTTCACCTTCAAGAGCTTCTTATCTAAACTCTGTACGTAGGGAAACAATTCTTAGGAACAATATTTAGACATCCTTTTCAGAAAAATCAACAGCTTATGTGAACTTTAATTGAAGATAATGTGGCAGTTTGATGAGATTTGGAGAGAAAGAATCCCCACTTATTGACTTCACAATAAAGTGTCAAATGCATCAAGTCATAGCATGTAATCTTAACCCTTTGAGTACCTTCTCGATGTAACTACTACCTCATGGGATCTGGCGCTCCCGTAGCTAGGTCAAAGTTCCTGCTAGTTTTTGTAAGGAATATCGCGTTCTGCGCTTCACATGCGATCTATGTGAAGTGGAACAGAAGGAGGAAGACTCCCCTTCTGTCATCAGTGACAAAGTGGTAACGTGATCGAAAGTGCAGGAGAGGCCACGGCACTCAAAGGGTTAAAGGTGTATTGCTGCCTTGGGGTGTTTTTTTTATATTAGATGGGAAGCAGGAGGTCTCCTGAGCTGAACCGTTATTTTCAGGTCTGGGGACCCCCTGCTACCCGAGATACTTGTCTCCAATCCCCAGCTGGGCTCTCAATATGGCGTTTTAAAAGGTCTTACGGTATGTCAACCAATAGGAAGCCACTACATCAACAGTTCTAGGCTTCCCCTTATGCTCAGGACCTTTAAATCAAGCAGGTCATGGCCTACGGAGGTAAGTATCTCTGGAAGCAGGGTGTCGCTCTAGTAGAAACAGACGCGGTTCAGCTCCAGAGACCCCCTGCTTCCCAAGTAGGGGGATGTTTCTCTCTCTCCCTCCCCCCCCCTATTTAAGAAAATGCTTTTTTAAGTATTTTGCATACTTGGTCTTAAAATTGTAACTGAAAAAGAGCAAAAAGTTTGGAGGTAGATTTAAAACCAACCACTCTCCTCAGTTCTCACTTATGTGCTCTTATATTGCATTTGTACATCCTGTGTAATGTGTGCACATTTTTAATCCAATACATTTGCTTCACCTTAAGCACAGGAGAAATAACCGTTGTTGCCATAATTTGTTCCCAGTTGTTTCTACTTTCCTTAGTGGACAACGTGCCGTCAAAGCGCACAGGCCCTGAAAAGAGAAACAAAGTGAGTGAGAGTGGAGGGAGAGAGGAGAGTTATTTTACAAGAAATAGAAAAGAGCTCAACAATTAAATGCTTAATGTACGATTTATAGCATGAATTTAAAAGTAAAAAAACAATGGAGAATCTAGTTAAAAGAGCTTTGAATTTAATCACTGGGATTGATCAAGCTTCCCTGTGGGTTATCGATCCGGCGTTATCTGCCATTGGAGTTAATGCTGGGTCGGGATGCAATACCCCACATCAGAGCTTGATGAATCTGCCCCTATGTGTTTCTCTTCCCTCTCCAAAAAAATTGCTTCCTTATTATACGTTGCAGTTTTTAACATGAAACATCATCATATTCTTAAATCACATATTCACATAACCGCAATGCTGCAAAGTTAAATAGGAAGCAGTATAGTAATGACATCAAAGTGTCTACAACGGTTATGAATTAAGTACAAATAGTCGTGTTAGTCCAGTTGCGATAGTGCAGAGTAAATAAGTACTTCAGTATTAGATGATACCTTTTTAATTTGAAATAACAATAGATATTCTAAGACAAGCTTTCAAGAGTTCTCTTGTCCGCAGGTCAGCAATACTGATTTACATAGATTCCATGATCTTAACATAGATGTAAATAAAAAAAAACAAGATAATCTATTCCAGATGATGTAGCAAAGGAATGGCAGAGAGAATGGTGAATAAACAGACAGGGCAATAAATGGATGAAAGGGACAGTGAGGCACAGGACCATACATCCATCAGCAGTGTGCAGAGGGGTGGGGATGCAGAGGGGGAGAGAGGGTTAATTGTAAAATTAACAGAGAGGCAGGGAGAAACATTACAAAAAAAATTATGATTAAGTGTTAGAAACCCCATATCAGCATTGTCATTACATTTTACACCCCCACCCCTTTTGCTGATGGATGTAAGGTCATATTTCTTATACTGTCCCATTCATCCATTGTCCTGTTTTTTTTATTTAATATTCTCTCTGCCATTCCTTTCCTACAGTATGTCATCTGCCTTAGATTATCTTGGGGTTTTTTTTACTTTGTGTTTAACTCCTGGAATCTTTATAAAAAAAAAATGGCATACGTTTTTTTTTTTTTTTGATTGCTTCGTAAAAGATATGTGCGATATTAGTTGGAAAGGTTTTATAACTTACACTGGCCAGGTTGCTGGTGGGTTAGACTGCAGAGTATGAGATGGACAACAGTGGCCGTCTCATCAGCACTTTTCCCAAGTGTGTTCTTTAGATATTCGAGGTCTTTTTCAATGTGGCGGAAAAGGAATGTTCCAGCATCTTGTACTTGTGGTTTTAGAATAACCATCAATCCCTGCCAGAGAGAGAACAAAAAAAAAAAATTATATCATATATATATATTATATATATATATATAGATATATATTTATATATATTAATATATAATCATAAAAAGGTACACTGAATTTGTGTATTTAAACAACCCCAATTTCCACTAACATAATTTCAGAGTTGGAAATAACATCAAAGCTATACAAAGGCTAAATTTCATGATGATTTTGGGATTACTTGCACATGGAAAAATAAAATGTTTAATTGTCTTGGTCAGTTTTGTACCTGTGGATTCTCTTCTGCTCCCAGGATCATCGACAGGTGAGTCAGAAGCCGTAACAAGATAAATGCCGGTCTGGATATCTCTCTATCTGGAGCCACAGCGGACCCCTGCCGTTCTGGATCTCCCAAAATGTGACCAGTCTGTGTTCGATCACCTTCCCCTCTGTTTAAAAACAGGGATCTTTAGTTGGAGGACAGTACAAATGGGAAACTTGTCCTGCTGAGCCCAGTTACACGAAGGCTGTAATGAAAATCACTAAATGCCATATACTCCCAGCCAACTATTTGTAAATATGGTGATGGGCAAAGACATGCAAAGAGCCAAGGGCTATGGATATTGTTATTTCACCATTCTTACGTTTCCTCTCTGGAAAAAGTAGAAATTTCAATTTAACATTCTAGTACATAATCTAACAAAAGCTGCATGAAGATTCCTACTTTAACATTTCAGATGTCAATGACCGTAGAATATTGAGGCCATCTTATGTCAGACAATACAAAAATCAGTTTATAAAACAAAGCTTACTGAATTGTAGTAAATCCCACGTGTGGCCTGTGATTCTCGCCTCCAACTTGAGCCCCGCAGTCTATGCACCTGCTGAGTTGCATGGGCTGGCCACACTGCCAAAGAAAACAGCAATAGGTTACCAAATAAGAAATTTCAAATGGATAAACAGTGAACATATTCAACAATACCAGTACCAGTCGCTGCTCTCTACTACAGAAGAGAAAAAAAAAAAAACCTTTGTAATATTAGAAAAGTGTAGGTGTGCAATTCATGCAATAATCCATAGGTCTACATTCAGTTATGTTTTGCAATACAAAATGTAACCTTATGCTGCAGGTGAATATTCTTATCTAAATCAAATCTTCCAAGAAGCATTCCTATTTTTCATGGCAAACTAAATACAATGATCGGTCAGCAAAGCATTTCACGTAAAAATGCATACGTATGCTCACCTCTCCAACAGCACAATAATGATTGTTGGGACAAACTAAAAAAAAAAAGGAAGAAAAGTTCAAGTTAGTTAGCTCATCCATCTGAAATGCTTCACTATGAGAATGAGAATAATATTTCTAGATAATGGATATAACCAGAACCACTGCAAAAGGCGTGCAATATTTACAAGCCTAACTGAAAAAGTCATTATTAACTGGTTACAATTTATGTACAGATAATGCTTCTATTAAAACGGCGATTGAGACCCTACCCTTATCCTCCCTCCTTGTTACACAGATCTTACTTACCATACCAGCGCACATTTTCTCTTTGGAGCACGTTCTTAGCTTGGACCAGCATGTCCTCTGGCATAGTTGGTAGGTAAGAATTCTTAAAAACAAAAGGATTGATGGACAAAAAAAAAAAACATTATTTTAAATTTTAAAGAAATGAAACATCGAACCATTGAAGCTAAGGCCACAAAGCTTTTACCTGCATTGTGACAGGGGAAAAAGCCAAATTCTTTAGTGGCTCAAGGAGATTGTTCTTTCCACTCAGCAGAACAGCAGCCAGGTGTATGGCCAGTCCAACAGTGGTGCACCGCAGGCTGGTCATTCCTGGAAGGACTATCAGTGTGGGCCGGCTGTTATTGAGCAGCGATTGTGCAAACTGATTAACGGCCCCTTCCTGGAGAACCTTGGCATTTTGGATAAAGGTCTTCACAGGTTCACGCTTCTATGAAGGACACAGTAGTGAAAATATTTTGTAACTAAATGATCCCATCAGGTCCGGAAGACAAACGTACATGACTAATGACATGTATGTGATCTACATGCAGTTTGCAGTGAATGCAATGTTTTTGTTCCATAAAATTACGATGCCAATAAAGAACTTATAAATAACCACACTTCAGCATACTGTATGCTCTAAGAACATGCATGTTGTGTCCTCCTATGCTAGACACCAATGACATACAAATCACTTACTGCTACTGTAGCTTGAGTCATGGTATTTGGAAACCCATAACGCATGGTTATTTCTCTGAAAACAGCAAGGAGCAGGTGGACAGCCTGTTCACAATCAGGACTTTTACATTCCTTGGAAAAGAAACACAAGACTTGTATTAAATTACCTCTTTGGTATTGAAAGGGCCTGCAACACATAGTGCAGCAATATGCTATAAACGCCTCCAATGTACAAGCCGTTACGATTTTTGTTCAAACTATTAATTAAGCACATTAATAAATTTAGCCAACAGCAGGAAATTAAGTAACCATGTGGTACCTCTTGTGCTTTTACAATGCTTTCTTCTTTACATTCAATCAACGCCTTGCCAATGCCATCTCTCAGCAACCTGTAGCTGTTGCCACACACCAAGAATAGGTCAATATTGCAGCTCTGATCCTCCTGAAACAATAACCAAGAGACTCAAACTGTCATCATGTGATGGTAAAACAAACATTTCTATGAAATGCTGTAATGTTAATTATGTACAATGTAAACTAAAGTCAAAATCTGAATTGAAGTCTTAATACCTTTTTCTGAATGATTTGTGGAGGAAACAGCCAGCTGTAATTACGGTCTTTGAAAAGTTTTTGGACCGTCACCATCCCATACTGATTTGCCAGTTTGCGAATTAAATAAACACGGTACCAGTCATTAGAAGATTGTGTGCATAAATCCTTTACATTTTGCAGGAATTCCTCATTTTTGTTAGTCCCTTCTGAAATAAAGTTAAAAAATGACGGGGTGCTCTGATTAAAAAACAAAACAAAAACGTAACAATTCCTTTTTTTTTTTTTTTTAAATATTAGCGTAAACTTAGATTAAAAACTAGTAAGTACTGTAATGTGCAGTATCCCAAGTAGAAAGTTATGTATGCGTGATGGTTTCACCTAGCAAAATGAGGAGTATTTTTTCCTAATGTGCCAACAAGAGTAACTAGTTATTTTTACCAATTAGAAATAATGTCCCACCAAACTATCTTTTTCATTCACGGTTTTATGAGTGTTCGTTATTCTTTGAATACTGTATTAATATTGCATTGGAAGATAAGCAGTTTGCATCATGTTTATATTAACCTATCATGGTTATGCAGCAAGTTGACTGAAGGCTTCTTAAAACCCAACCAATGTTGTACATTTAGTTTTGTTCTTTTATAAAGCGGCAGTGGCCACTTCCATGTGGTAATGTCCATTTTCATGGATGATTTTAAGCAGTGTTGCCACCTGGTAAGCCACTTTTACACAGGACTGGGGTTTGGAAATACTTCTGTCTGAAAATTAGAGTCCAGTAATTGAAACCTTTTTTTAAAACCTCCGTCAATAGAGGAGAGATGATGTACAGTACTCGGCAGAATGAAACTTTTACTGGTTCTAACTCCACTTTGTACTTACTTCAATACATCTCCCAACTCAGGTGGCCTAGTAAGTAGGGTTTGCGGATTTGAAAAATATAGTGTGTAATTTTACATTTGGAAATATTTTTTTGTGCACGACATTCCTGTTTTTGCTGTGTAATTGATCATTTTAGAGTCTGTATACCATCACAAGCTTTTCCTGGGTCCCAGTTATATGCTTTTTGAAAGGTATGCTTTTTAAGTGTATGCCATTCTACCAAATATACTTGCCACTGTCCACGATCTTGCCATACTTAAAGCCAATCAAGAGTGAATCACACTTATACTTACGGGTGTGTGCTTCAGTGAGTAGTTCTGCTGCCATGTCCAGTGCCAATCTAATTCTGGCGACTGCTTGAAGGAATTGGATAGACGACTCTCGGGGTCCATGGTGATTGCTGTTTTGCATGTAGTCTTTCAAGAAGGAACCTTCCTCTCTAAGGTATATGGTTTGGTCACCATCACTATGGGCTTGAGTCTTTTCATACATAGAGTCCTACAAGTTAGAAAACGTAGCATGAATTATAACAAGAAATATTCCTGGAACAGACTTCCCTTTATTTAAAAGCAGGAAGACAGCAGACACCTATTGGAGAGTCACCAACCACACTATGGGTTTACGCACTTGAGATCCAGTGTTACCCGCCATCTATATTTCAGTAAAGCAACAAGTTTACACTAAATTTGCTACTTGAACCATACATTTGTTTATAACATTTATATGGTGCCTTTATCCATGGCAATGTACAGTAGTTAGTAAAACCTGCTTGGTTAGTGGGAAGAGGTTGAGGTCAGGTTTCTGGATTTAGTCTTGTCGGAGGCATGGTGATGGTCTGGCAGTGAAGGCAATTGGATCGGTGAGGTGGCTGACTTTAGAGGGTTGTGGTGAGACTTTAGGAAGGGGTGGGGGATTTCATGGGCGTTGGGGAGGGTGGGGTGAGGGAGGGGATAAGAGGTTAATGCGAGATCATGGAATGCGATGGAGAAGAGACGAGTTGGGATCTGAAGATTGTTGGGGAAGGGACAGATTGAACGTGGTGGGGGAGCTTGTTCCAGTAGAGGGCGAGTAAGGCAAATGATAGGAATCGAGAGGCACGGGGAGTGAGGGTTTTGGCAGTCAGGCATCGAAAAGTACATGAAGGTGTATAGCGAGAGATGAGTGCTAAAAGGTAAAAAGTCACACAACCATGGAGAGATTTGTATACCAGGGTGAGGAATTTAAAAAGGGAACACTGTTTTATGGGTAGCCAGAGGAGTTGGGAGAGGAGAGGGGTGATGTGAGAAGTGTGTTGGAGATTGAAAAGTTTACGAGCTGCAGCGTTTTGGAGTTGTTGGAAGGGTATGGAGGAGTAGAGGGGGAAACTGAGAAGGGAGTTACAGTAGTCGAGACGGGTGAAGATGGAGTGGATAAAAAGTTTTACCGAGGAGAGAGAAATGAGTGGACAAATGTTTCTTATAGGCGATAGCGAAAGGTGATAGTGATGGAGGTGATGTGTGGGTAAAGGGAAGGGGCAAAGGTGACTCCAAGGTTGAGAGCGGGAGAGGGAGATGATGAACGGCGGCGGGGGGGGGGGGGAGAAAGAGATGGGAGGGAGGAGGAAGCAGAAGAGTCGAGAAATTCAGTCTTAGCTGGGTTAATTTGTAGGAAGTGAGAGGACATCCATGTGGAATTGGCAGAAAAGCAGGCAGAGATACGTGTGGAAAGTGTGGGTGAGAATAGTGGGAAGGAGAAATAGATTTGGATGTCGTCTGCAAAAAAATGGACATTGAATCCATGGGAGGAGATGAGGATAAAGAGGGGGGGCAGTGTAGATGAAAAAGAGGAGAGGACCAAGGATGGAACCTTGGGGCACACCCACTTGGCTGGTGGGTGGAAAGGATGAATTGTTGAAGGTGACAGAGTAAAAGCAGGGGGAGAGATAGGATGAGAGTCATGAGAGGGCGGTGTCAGTGATCCCAAGGATCGGTGTCAAATGCTGACGAGAAGTCGATGAGGATGAGGATGGAGGAGAGTTTGGAATGCTGAGCTTGGGGAAGAGAAGGTTGTTGATGGTGAGGAGGGCAGTTTCAGTAGAGTGTGAGGGACGGAAGCCAGACTGGACAATGGGAAGGAGGGAATGGGCGTTGATGAAGGTGGAGAATTGCTTGTGAACAATGCGCTCGAGGAGCTTGAAAAAGTATTGGAGTGATATAGGGTGAAAGTTTGAGGGCAAGGCAGGGTCAAGAGATGTTTCTTTTAGGAGAGGGATGACTACTGTAGTTTTGAAGGAGTCTGGGTATTGTCCGCTGGACAGGGAGAAGTTGAAGGAGAGGGGGGAATGGGGTCAGAAGGGGATGTGGTGAGGTGAGCGTGTTTGATGATTGAGAGGAGATAGTCATAGAAAAAGAAGATATACGATTTTGTAAGATTAGGCTTACCTCCAAGCAGTTAATAAACAACATATACACTTCTGTGGAATCCTCTTCACTGAGAATATGACTGTCTTGCACAGTGGATAGGTACTGTTGCACATAGCTCTTTATGTCATCAAAGCTACAAAAAGAGAGAAAAAACCCCTGAATAATGAGATGATATTCGGAAGCAAGGTCTGTCCACTACTTTCTAAACCAGTTATCAAACATGTCCAGTGAAGACTGCAGGGCAAAAAAGCAAGAGACATAGGAATGTTTCGAACAACATTTTTAATTTCTCTTTACCTGTACTTCAAGAGCAACTTCAGTATTACAGACCGGATCACAGGAGTTTTGTCCACAGAGTCCTCAAATGGTGAGAGAGATTTTGTGTAACGCCTTTGACCTTCATTAAAAAAAAAGTGGTTGTAAAATAATAATACTTAATCTATTTATTGATAGAGAAACATGCATCCCAGCAGCCCGCAAAGGGCTTAATAAAACAAGAAGCTTACCACTTTCGGTGTTAAGAGCATCTTTGTTAATGAAAAGCAAAGAGAGCAGCTGATCTATCACATCGGCATCTGGAGGTGTATTGTCTTTGAAGCATAGGGTACATATCATGTCAATAAAGAACCCATTGCACAGTTGTCGAAAGCGAACATTTTTCTGTATGGCATCACTGGCAAGAAAGACAAATGCAGATGTTTACATCACAGAAAATATATCACACTGGCCGTGATTCTCTCACTTCTGACAATCAGTTTTCAGAGCTGCCACGTATTTACATTTTTTCCAAAGAGTTTGAACCCCCCGGGGGTCCTTTGGAGCTGAAGCGTTTCTCAAGATACTGGTTTAATTGCCAAATGTTTTCCTCCCCTTTAGGGAAAGCGAAATGACCACCAAAACTTGAGCGTCAACAGGAAGCTATGTCGTCATTAGGGGGGAAAAGAGTGTGTCTTACTGTGACGGTAGGGGGAAATATGGCTGCTGTTAATAAAGGTTAAGTCTGCCATTACCCCTACCTGTCAGTAATACCTTGGTATTGTATTATATGTTGTGTATATATGTCTTTGCTTGGTTCCAGCACCTCAGGAACCAGGGGTTAATATGTTTGCAGTAGAATTGTTGCAAATGTTTTGCTGCAGTCCTACCCAACAATCAGGGCCTGGGCATGTAGGCAACTCCTGGCCCTGAGTGTTGCAATATTATGGTTTAAGTATATAAAAAGGTGGGGAGGGAGACCCATAGCAGACAGAGCCTGCAGAGAGTTACAGAGGTGTTGCTGTGACAGGGAGAAACTGCAGTGTCCAATCCAGTGCTGGTCTCAGGTCTGAAAACCATGTCAACGAAGTAACAGCGGCAACAAAACCGGTAAGTATCTCGGGAGCTGGAGTGGGGGTGGGGGAGCTGGAAAGAGCAGTTAAGATCCGGCAGGCACTGGGCAAAGAAAGAGAACAGGGGAAATCTCTGCAAGTAGGTCCCTGCGACTAGTTAGGCAGGGTACACCCCAGTTGGGTATGTGTGATGTCTGTATCTTTTGTATAGTTGTGGATATGTTTTTCAAATAAATTAATTTGATAAAAACCTCTCGTGTTCTGTCTGGCGATATTGATCCCTGGTACTAGTCCCGGTCTCCCGTGACACTGACCACTTAAATGTCAAGGAAGTAACAGCGGCAACAAAACCGGTAAGTGTCTGGGGAGCTGGAGTTGGGGTGGGGGAGCTGGAAAGTGCAGTTAAGATCCGGCAGATACTCAGTTTGATTTCTTTAAAAAAAATAATCAAGGGGATCACTTGGCAAATAAATATCCTTATTTTGATTATGCATGTTGGTTGTTAATTGATAAATTGTCTAACACACAAGTGATCTATAAATTTGTATGTTACCTGAGTTCCTTTGAGACGCTGATTGGGAAGTTATCAGGCAGCTCAGATTTACATGTGGGACAATTCTTTTGACCAGTTGCTATCCACCGCTTGATGCAAGATTGACAGTACATATGGTGACATCCAAGTTGGACTGGCTCCTTTGGGTCTTCCCGGCAGATCAGGCAAATTTGTATACCAAATCTATTAGGCAGAATGTGTTACAGTAAAATTAAATTAATAAAATAATATATGGTCAACCAAATAAAGCCAGTTTTAGACAAATCTCAAAAGTAAGAAGAGAAGAGCACAAAGCGGGTTGTGTATTAATACTCATATTTAATTTTCTATAGTGTATGGTTAAGAACATTTGGTACAACATTGAAGAAAAGCAGTTAAAAAAAAGGGGGGGGCAATTTATAGAAGAAAATTAATTGCTAATTATGGGAAGTGCAGAGCAACTTTTTTTTTTTTTCAATGCTGAAAAATTGAAAATGTGCGCCAATGATTTATAAAGCTGCCCCCCTCCCCCATTCAATATGTGCATCAATACAATCTGATTGCCAATTTAGCTAATCAATCCATTCTCTTGTAATCGATCGCTGAAGATTCGGCTTGTGGGTTCTTTAAAATCACTGTCAGTGCTGCAGAAGACTACCCAAGATGCAAAGTTCTGTGTGGAAGATCATGTGACCAGGCAGGCACTTGATACAATTGGTGCACTACTAGATAGAGGGCAGGGCTCGAGCCAGAGAGCTAGTCTCATTAGAGGAAGGTGATGTGACTTTGTAAATTGTTGCTATCCAAACAACAATGCTTGTTACATTAGAATACATTAAAAATGTATTGAACATTTTTTTTTTTATGCCAAGTATTTTCTCATAGTACAGAACTGATTTATTAAGGAAAACACATCTTTCTTATACTATATATAATTGAAAGCACTGTATGTTTGCCTGGATGTCCGGTGTCCCTAGGGGAAATCTCATTGGTCCCTTGGGCCGCCCGCCCCCGCACACCTCTCATTGGCCTGAGGCGGAGTGACGGGCCAAAGGGGACGGACGGACACACACACACACACAGACACACACACACACAGACACACACACACA
>WSYH01004157.1:0-56590 GCA_036426205.1 Ascaphus truei
CACACACACACACACACACACACACACACACACACACACACACACACTCACCGGGTCGCACGTGGCAGCAGTGGGGTCTCCACACGGCAGTGGGCCCTCCACACGGCAGGAGGGCCTCTGCAAGGCAGGGGGGGTCACACATCGCAGCGGGGGCCTCCACCAGGCAGCAGGGCCCTCCGCAAGGCAGGAGGGCCTCTGCAAGGCCCCCCCCCCCCCCGAAGCGGCCAACGCCGCAGCACACTCCCCCCAACGAAGCGATCCTGCATACTCAGTATTTGTTTAAATATACTATACTTATTATCCATTATCATTGGTAAAGTGCAACTACTGTATTTGGGGTTCTTTTTTGATAATTTCTAATCATTTGCTATTGCTGTAGTTTATTCCCGATGCACCCCATCACATTAATTATATGAGTATTAAGGTTGAGCATTTGATCTTATTCCTTTTCCAAGGTATTATAGTGCTAATATTAGCCAACCAGCTACAGTGAAGGTCGAAAAATAGTTATTATGGAATTACTTTCATAGTGCACAAATGCATTAATACTGTCCGCATCTTCCAGAGACGCTAATACTGTACTGTAGAGTAAAATACTGTAAAGTATTGTAACTTTGTTAGTTTTGTTTTAATATTTATATCAATAGCAAAAGATTCGCGAACTCGCCAGAGCAAGTAAGAAAGTGGGCCTCCATATCAATCTCAGCAAGATCAAAGGGATGTTCAACAAATGTGTTAACTCCACAAAGATCAACGTAAATGTAAGGGAACTAGAAGTAGTTGAAAACTATGTCTACCTTTGTCAGCAAAAAACAATGGATGGGAGCTTATCAAATTAAATCAATAGGAAAAAGACGATGGGCACATTTGGAAGAAACAAGACAATCTTTCCAAGGAAACTTCCACTGTGCCTCAAGAGGAAAGTGTATTCTGTCCATGCTCACGTATAGATGCGAAGCTTGGAACCTTGATGCAAAGATAATTCAGAAGCTTCAGACAACTCGAAGAAGTACAATTTGGAGAGAATTTCCACGGTGGGTTAACCCCTTCATTGCCTTAGCGGCTATCAGCTATGGTAATGAAGCAGCATTTCTGTATTTTTAATAAATAAATATTAGTGCAGGAGCAGGGGGTCCCCTGAGCTTTGATTTGTGGCTCAGGGACCACCCCTGCTCACTGTACATATTTATTAAAAATACAGTCATGGTGCGTCGTTACCATAGTGCTTGAAAAGAGTGAAAAACAGCGCTGTCTTCGTGATGAATTATAGAATGTAATAGAAAAGTGGTACAAGATAGGATATATAATCCAACCCCGATTCTCAAACCTCACTGGGGGACCCTGTGTCAGCGGTTCCAAGGGTTAAGTTTGCTCAAAACATCAGGGGAGCAATGTGGGGATATAGAGAAACATATAAACAATTTAAGTGCAGACGTCTGCTGGTGTTTATAATGGTATAAAAGCTATGTCTTGGCTCTTATGGTTTGATTCTACTCACAGGAGAGCAAGTGTATAAAAGAGTTGGAATTGGGTTTGCCACCCTTGAAGATATCTGTGGATGGTGCCCCCCTAATGATTCTCCGTCAGCAGAGTATATATAGAGAGAGGGAAAGACTACATATTGTGCGATCAAAATGATATTTTTATATTTTGAAAACACAATAAAATGGCGCACAATATACATTTAAATAAAAGTTAAGCAATATCACAATAAGTGAATGGAGGATCTCCCTCCCGAAACAGCTCACCCGCCTCCTTCAGGTCATTCTGGCTGGCTCTCTGCTGCTCTCCCTCCTGGACCGGAGCTTCCTTCTTCGCCGTCTCACCCTCGACTCTGCAGATGTGAACGTACACTGCATCGAGCTGCTTCTACGATTCGCTCCAGACCAAAATTGGTCCACTGGAATACCTCTAACGCGTTTCGCCTCCAGCTACCAAACTGTGTCCTCGGCTTTCGTCAGGAGTATAAGCTGTGTTATGGCGGCTATTTATGTTTACATAGTTCTAATCATTTAACAAATGGCTATAATGACCATGATGGCACTGGGGAGTCATATTATTGCACAATAGGATATAGTAATTTGTAAACATGGTACGATATCACATTGAGAACATAGGTGGATTACACTCTATTCATTATACACACAGTATGTTTGACAATATTGATTAAATAACATTCAACCCTTGGAGAGTTTTTACATGTCACCAAGAGAATGCTCATATTGCTGATGTTTAGCACTGCAGGCATATCAAGTGCACATGCTTATAAAAAGTAAAAAAATTGAAAAAACCCATGATACAAATGGGGGGAAAAATCAAGAATTTATAATATATTGATGCTAATACTGCCCCTTAGTTATTAGGGAATTGATACAGGATAATGTATGTCTAGAGCTTAATAGGTGTTAGTCAGAAGTGATGGCAAACCACTTTGCTCTCTATCTATCTAATCAAAGGTCAAAAAGAGACTATTGAGGTTTTTTTCCAAAAGAATGTCATTGTCATCAAAAATGTGTGTAATTAGACACTTAAAAGAAAGCCATGTTGGGAATATATAACCTATATAATTGTGAGTAAGTGTTCTTAACTCATATCTAATATCTTAGATAGTTAAAGGGGTAGGGATTATGTTTGTTGCTTATTGATCACATAAACATTAAAGGAGATGTGTTGGCGTGATCGAAAGGTGTGACATGGGTGATAAATTGAGCAAAACCATTACGTGACATATCATTATAAATATTAGTGCATATAGAATATATGTGTATCTAACAAAGACATATTTAAGATATTGATGGCCATTTCTTGAGGTGATCTAAACGAAAACACAGGTGAGAGCAACGAGGGGCATAGGCAAAAACAGTTTATACATTGACAGATATTTAATTCAGAAAGGGGTGATGTCTATCTCGCATTTAGTCCTCTTGGGTCTAGTGTTTTTGAGACGATGAATCCAAAGGTTTCTCGTTTCAAGAGTTCTAAACCCCTATCACACACCCCCCTCCAATGGGGATTAACATGTCAATGGCTTTGAAGGTTAGGCAGTAGGTTCCCCACCTGAATTCATTAAAATGTATTAGGATCATTGATTAGTTAGTCCTACACTAATGCCACTAAGTGCTCGATGATCCTAGTCTTTCATGGGTCTATTGTTTTAACCAATGTATTGTAACTTGCAGGAACATTCAATCATATATATTACATGGTCTGTTCTGCAAGTCATGGAAGTATTGATGTTAAAGACCTCACCCCGTCCATTAGAACTGAAACTATAGTTTGTTCTCGTGGATTTGAACTTACATGCCCTCAGTGGAAACAACCAAAAAGCCTTTTTTATATCAGCCACCCATTGTTCTTATATTTGTTGTCCCTGAGCGCAACTGGGAGCTAGTTGTGTTCTTGAGATGCTTGCTTTATGAAGATTACATTTGGCTTATCTGGGATAATTTGGGCCCGAATGGGAATCGTTTTTTAGGAATCTCCCAATGTTTCATAATGATATCTTTCTTATTTTCCCAGCATCTCTACATATCCTGTCAGGCATGCATAGTCAATTTGTTGTTCCTTGCTCGTATCTTTTTGTTATAGGTATCAGTAATTGCCCTCTATGAATTAAATATCTTGTCAATGTAATAAACTGTTTTTTGCCTCTGCTCCCTCGTTGCTCTCACCTGCTTTTCGTTTCAGATCTACCTCAAGAAATGGCCACATCAATACATCTTACATATGTCTTTGTTAGCTACACATATAATTCTATTGCACTAAATATAGTAAATGATTAGTCCCACTGTAATGGTTTGCTCAATTATCACCCCCAAGTCCACAGACATTCGATCACTGCAACCACCTACTCTTTTAATGTTTATGTGATCAATAGCACAACAACATCGAGCCCTACCCTTTAACTATCATCTAAGAATCTACATTGACTTAGTATAAAAAACCGACGACTACTCCACACAATTATTCGATTATTTGAACCCGACACATGCTTTAACGTAGTCTGAATTAACACATTTTATCATGATTACACTGACAGCTCTTCTGGAAACAAAAACACCTCTATATCTCCCTCATTTTCATCTGAAACCTTCTATAATTAACGATAGAATGAAGCCAAAGTAGTTTATGCCATCCTCACCTAAAATCCCACTATCCAAACTACCAACCTACCTATTACTGCTCTATAATACCATTAATCCTTTATCACCTCACCTCTAAACTCATTTGGGCCCGTTTACATTACAATCTCATATACTAAAAATTCTATTTTCCCCGCCCATTTGTAATCATGGTTTTTCTCAAACTTTTTTTACTTTTTTATAAGCCATTGTGCACTTGATGATGCCTGCAGTGCCTAAACACTCATCATTATAGAGCATTTCTCTGGTGACATGTCATAACCAACCTACCAAAGGTTGAATTTTATTTAAATCAATATTGTCAAACATACTGTGGTAATGATAGAGTTAAGTCACCCATGTCTCAATGTGATTCTGTACCCATGTACCAAATTACTAATACCTTATCTGTATCCAATAATGACTCCCCACGTGCCATCCTGGTCCAATTAAGCCATTTTTAATTGATAAACACATATAATAGCCCGCCATAGTACACACTCTTATACTCCTGACGAAGCCGAGACACGTTTGGTAGCTGAGCGACGCGTAGAGTAGTCCTCCAGTGACCAATTGTTGGTCTTGGAGACGATCCGTAAAGCAGCTCCGAATGCATTGACGTCACATCTTGCAGACGAGCGCGCAGAAGGAGCAGCTCCGAGTCCGAACGCAGAGGAAACAGCAGAACCAGCAGACTGACCTGAAGGAGGCGGTGACTGTTTTCGGGAGACTCCCCATCCTTATTGTGATATATGCTTTTAACTTTTATTCAAATTGTAAGTGCGCATTTTTATTGTGTTTTATCAATATAAAATATCATTTGATCGCACTATGTAATCTTTTCCCTCCTCCCTATACTATATACTCTGCTGACGGAGAATCATTAGGGGGCACCATCCCCAGATATCTTCAAGGTGGCAACCCAATTGTGCCAACTGCTCATTCTACACCTTGCTCCTTGAGTAGATCAACCATAACTCAAGCCAAGAATAGCTTTTATACCATCTAACACCAACGTCTGCAACTTACATTGTATATATTGTTTACTCTTTACTCCCCCACATGCTCCCCCTGGATGTTTTTGAGCAGCACTAACCCTTGGAACCCGTGACACAATCCCACCAGTGAAGGTTTGAGCAAGGGGTTGGATATAATATCCTACTCTGTACCACCCTTTTCTATTAATTCTATACATTACATTCACGAAGCAGCGCCTCTTTTTTCAACTCTTTCAGCACTTTGACTTCTCTTGCTTTCGTTTTTGTTGGGTAGAGTGGGCTTGCAACGACTTCTCACTATGGAATCTGGCACACCAATGTCAATTCTATTGCTAAGAAGTATTCTAAAGAAAGATCAATTTTTTGATAAAACCAAGCTAGAATTTGATGTTTCCGGATATATGAAATGTGGACAATTTGATGTGATGATAATTTATGTGACATACCCTTCATAGAAAATTACATGATAAGATAGATATCACAAAAGTGTTAGCGTCCGACGTCTCGTGGTTTTTACCAACACTATACAAGAATGTAACATTATATTCCCAGGCGATCAAGCAGTTTCGAAAGAACCAATCCTTTGACTCTTTAAGAAGATAATATTCATTGCAGCCAGATTTGTGAATCACATATTGGGATACGATGTTCCTCTATTGGCTCATTGAGCCTAATCATCACACAGCAAAAACACATCCTTACACAACAGCTAGATGAAGACAAACAATAAATGAAACTACACAAGATAAATTACCCCCTTTGAGAAATTCAAAAGACTTGAAGAAAATGATCCTACCCTGCACTACCAAAAGAAAACAGAGACTTTTAGAAAGATAGACAGACAATACTAAAAGCCCTACAAACTACATAGATATACGAGACTACAGAAAGTGAGAACAACCGAAACATCATGAAAGTACATAAACTTTTTAATAAACTAAACTCAATACCAAAACTGCTGATAGAAAGGATAAACATGGGAAAAAATCACATCAGCATGACAATAGAAAATTCTACAGAAAGGGAAGATAAGAGGATCAGAACACCACTGCATCACGGTCGCTCCAAATACACATAGAAGATAACCATCACTAAAATAACACCACATCTAAAAGAAGATATCCAACCACGAGTAAGAGAGAGCAAATTACACCCCTACTATAATCAATCTACCTAAAAAAGACGAAGAGATGAGATAAGACTCAAAGAAAACAAAAAAAAAAGTCCCACTCTCTATATAGACTCTACAAGAGCAAGAAAAGATAATAAAGATAAAAAAGAACAAACTAAACAAATCACCATCAGATCCTCTTTTTTAGGGGCGGAGGGGCCTTCAATTAGGTTGGGATCTTAAGTCAGACCCAAACCACAGATAGACAGAAGGGGACAACATAGCGCAGCCCAAAAGCCACAGAAACCTACTCAAGGAAAGAGGCCTAGAAGAAAGCACAAGAGACAACAACAAGACCGTCCAAATAAACATTGAAATGTGTTTAAATCTACAGCACCCCACATCTCTGAACTCCCCACACACAAAGGACAAAAGTGTACTAAATCAAAAGGGCCCTAGTCTGTCGCACCTCTGAAGAACACATAGTACTTTAACCCTAAAACCTCTATAAGATGCTAATCGTTTCCTTAGGAAACTCCTCTCGAAACACATATGTACTTTTTGTGACTATGTACGACCATAAGAACACACACAATGGTCACTAGTAGCAGTAACCCCCAAGTAGTAGCAGCGAAGAGGAAGTTTCATCCACACTGCTATTGAAACACAAACATCAAACAATTTTTTTCCCCTTGTTTGCCACTAGGCAATCATTTAGAGACGTCTTCCCATATATACATGGTCCCACTAGGATTTTTGAGATCCCTACACTCGGATCTAACCGCACTAAGGTTATAAAACCATAGAAAACCATCTCACTACACAAAATGCAGAACAAGAATCTCAGGCTTAAAGAACTCAGGCCTAACCATAGATTTCGTCTCCATCAAAAACAGGCGAAAACGGGTGTGGGGAATAGTTCTTATGGATCGAGTAGATTATGGAACGTGAGGCCATTTAGATTATTGGGCAGCACCAACACCTATGTAACATTATCTTCCACTCCCCAATTATTAAATACCTCGAACTCAAGACCATTGCCGAGATAGAGGGAAAGGAGACCGGCATATTGAGAAAAAGAATCACATTATTATTGTTTCAGAATAAGGCCAGATGCCAGGTCTTCTATCTCCTACCGAAGATCCATAAAGATTGTAGTCAATATCCCCCACCCAGCAGACTATCGGCTCGGTCGGTGGTCGGCTAATGGGGAAAAAAAAAACAATAAAGAGTGGGGGTGGTAAAAAGAAAGCAGTGGCAACGGGGGAGTGAGTTTGGCAGCCCGTTTGTGGGGTAAACGAAGTAGCAGTGCATTTTTTGTTGTGGTGCATGGTCCACAAAAATAGAAATTAAAATTGTTTTCTTTCGTTTCCTCTTTTTTTTGTTCCTGGTTATTTGGGTATGCTTTTGCATTTTCGGGTGGGGGGGCTACAACAAAGGAAAGGAGATTTGCCAGGGTGAATCAAAAAAGCAGGGAGGTGGCGCAAGGGTGGGGGGTAGGCAAGGTGGATTGACTCACTCCTGCAAACCCTCCCTTTTATATAACCACTAACTACACCATATGTCGTTAACAAAGGGCCTACCCATTTGAAGGATCAGTGGCATACTCCCCTCCTAAATGGATAAAATGGGAAAACATTGTACTAGTTACTTAGTGATGTTGGCTCTCGCTTTATACCATCATTGCAGCACACACAGGGATGTGAAAGGCAGTGAGGAATGTTTTGCTTCCAAGGAAGACGGTAGTCCTTTCCGAATCCCACCAAATTCGCTCCTTGAATGATACTCCACATGAGCATTAAAATCAAGTAGAGCGACTAAATTATTTTCGCGATCATGACCCACAACACCTTATTTTACCTCACCTATAACGACAAAACATGTGGGACGACATGATTCGAGGCAACAGAGAATTCGCACCAAGCTACGGCTAATCTGTTTTCTCTACGATTGGGAAACCATAACACTTGGATGGGGGGTGGACGCTTGTGCGAATCTTGTCCCTCCACATATCGCGCTACATAGATGACCCATTATTTTTATTTGGGGGGTGGTGAAAACACCAACTTTTTTACAAATTTAATTGATAAATATGAATACCCACACACTTAATAATAATCTATAAATTCACACGAGAATGGAGTCCCCAACACATTAACTTTCTCTGTATTTGAATACAGATATAGAAATCGAAGATGATGTTATAACCAAAACAAAGAACATATTTCAAAGCGATAGAATAAAAACAATTTCATAATCGACGAGACGCTGGCCATTTACACAAGATGGATGGACCATGTAGCATCGCATCCAGTCAATTTACATAATCAGAACGAAATTGTAACTGACATTCGACATATCACAATCAATCAGAAAAAATTAAAGAAACGATTGTCTCATTCTGGATAAAACAATACTCTGAGGAGAAAATAGAACTCAGCTAGAACACCGAAGCCAGGCCCGAGGTGGAGTTCATAGCGCAACCTCTTAAACTGAGACACTAAACAAAAAAGATAGCACAAGGAACAACATTTGACTAGCAATTCCTGACAGTATAGGTAGAGAGCTGGGAAATAAGAAGATCGATTATGAAACATTAGGACAGATCCCACACTCAACAAGGTGACAGCTACGATCGCCATCTGCCAAATTCCCAGATAAGCCAAAATGTAATCTTCATCCCAATTACCATACCCTAAAGCAAACAGCAAATCTCCAAAGGGAAAACACACATCTAGCTCCATTGCTGCTCACCAGGACAACACAAATCTACAGACAGGGGGGGCTGAATCAAAAAGCGTGCTGTTTTCTGCTTTTTCCCACCTGTAGGGCATGTAGTTCAAAATCCACCGAAACAAACCAAGTTCATCAATATCTAATGATCACGGGTGAGGGGCTATTAACAATCATAATTCCACACTGACTGGCATACACCGACACATGCATATATACAATGACTTGAAATCACCACACCAATGCATTCCCTCAGCCAAGTCCTACCACATACACTTGGTAAAAACAACCATTTGTAATTACCCATAAGAACTAAAGATCCATCGAGCACGCTCAGTCGGCATTGATCGACAACCTAACTCATCACTTACTTCCTAATCATGTTTAATAATTTTCATGGTGGGCGAACCTACAAGCCACCCTTCAAAAAGCCATTAACATTATTAATACCCCATTGGAGGGGTGGGTATTAGGGGTCTTAGAACGCTCTTGAAAAACGAGAAACCTTTGGATATCCCTCATCTCTCAAAACACTACCCCAGAGGACTAAATGCTGATATAGACATCACCCCAATTTCTGAATAAAATATCTGTCATGGTACTAAACTCGTTTTTTGCCTCCTGCCCCCCATCGTTGACTCTCACCAATGCTTTTCGTTTCAGATCTCCCTCAAAGAATGGCCATCAATCTCAAATATGTCTTTGTTAGCTACACACTATTTCTATATGCCTAGTATATGCTAAATGATAGTCACTCGTGTAATGGTTTGCCTCAATAATCACCCCCAGTCACCATTCGATCACTGCACCACATCTCCTTTTAATGTTTATTTGTCAATAGCCATAAGCACAACCACATCAGCCCTACCCTTTACTATCTAGTTCTAGATCATAGATTATAACACTTACTCACATATTATATCCTGAGTTTCTATTAACCCCAACAATGGCTTTAAGTGTCTAATTCTCACATTTTTTGATGTACCAATGACATCTTTGGTAAAAAACCCAATAGTCCTCTTTTTTTGACCTTCTATTAGATAGATAGAGTGCCAGTTTTTTGCCATCACTTCTGCTAACTACCTATTAAGACTCTAGAATTACCCTATCCTTTATCAATCCCTCAAACTAATTGGGCCAGTAATTAGCATCTAATTATATAAATTCTTATTTTCCCCTCACCCACTTCCATTGTACTCATGGGGTTTTTCCAACACAACTTTTTACTTTTTTCTAAGCATTGTGCACTTGATATTGCCTGCAGTGACTAAACATCGAGCAATAAGTTCATTAGCATTGCTCTGGTGCATGTCATAACACCACCTACATGGGTTGAATTGTTTCTTAATCATATAGTAAACACTACTGGTGTAATAATAGAGTTGAATCCACCTAATGTCTCATCGTGATATCTTGTAACCCAATGTTTACCAAATTACTATATACCTTATCTGTATCACAATAAATGCCCCCAGTGCAATCATGGTCAATTTAAGCATTTTTATGATAAGAACTATACAGTATAAGCCGCCATATACACACTTAGACTCCTGACGAATCCGCAGCCACAGTTTGGTACTGAGGCGAAACGCGTAGAGTTTATACAGTGCCCTCTATTGGCTTGAAGACGCACACCAGAGAAGCAGCTCCCACGAATGCAGTGAACGTCACCCTGCAATACAGCGCGCAGCCAATATCGAAGCTCCGGCCTCCCGGACGCAGAGGCTCGCAAGAAGCCAGCAACTGCACCTTACAGGAGCGGTGAGCTGTTTCCGTGGGATCCTCCATTTCACTCATTGTGATAATTCGCTTTAACTTATTCAAATTGTAATTAGCAGCATTTTTATTGATGGTTATTTTCAATAAAATAACATTTTGAATCCGCCGCACTATTAGTCTTTCTCCTCTACTCTATATACTACTGCTGCTGTTGAGAATCATTAGTGGGGGCACCATCCCAGATATCTCAGGGCTGGCAACCCCAATATTGCCAACTGCTCACTTATAGACACCCTGCCTCCTGTACTACTAGAATCAACCTCAATAGAGCCAAGACTAGCTTTTATATACATATAACACAGACGTCTGCACCCATCGAATATTGTATATATTAGTGTGCTCCATTATTCCTCCCCACATGGCTCCCCCTGTGTTTTGAGCTTCGTTACCATAGCACATAGCCGCAAACGGTAGGAACGAGTGTTTATTTTATATGTTTTTAATTCACTGTAGATATGCAGAGAGGGTCTCCGGACCTGAACCCGCTTGTGGTTTTTTGGTCCGGAGACCCCCTGCTTCCCGAGATACAGGCCCCTTTAGGGGGGCGGTATCCCCTCTGCTTTGTTTACATCCCGCGATCACGTGATCGGACCTCTCTAAATGAGACAGGGATCCGGCACCTCAATAAAGGGGGCTGTATCTCGGGAAGCACGGGGGTCCCCGGACCTGAACCAACGCGGTTCAGCTCCGAACGACCCCTGCACCTCTACCACTATGATAAAATGTATTTTAAATATTTTTAATATGCCGATGTTTTTGCGCAGAGAGACGTTCATGGATCTCTCTCTGCTGCAAACACATCTCGCCAGGGGACGGCTCCTATAGTATCATTAGATGTGCATATCAGTACTGTATGTGTATGTTAGGGTTATAGGTTTGTTTGTTATACGATATATACGTGTATTATCCAGTATAATCAGCATTACAATTCACTGAATTCTCGGCTTCAAAGACAACGCATCCTCGCAAACGCCCCATGCGTTTTTACCACGGCATTGCAGTATTGCAGCCAGCGGGAATACAAATCTTAAATCACAACCACAAAATACAGCAATACACCCCAGGAAAAACGACACACACCACAAACCACCATCACCGGGACTAATCTGAATTCCGCGAGCTAGCCGAGTTAGAATAAAGTTGGTCGCCACTGTACTCCATTAACGTGTTTACATACTCGTATGTATATATACTAATGTATGTATGTAAAAGTAACATGATCCTCTCATTTCTTTCTGTACCCCAACCCCACCTTTTTCACAGAATTCAATACAGAACAAGTTAAAAAAAAATTAAAAGGCACATTACACACTGCAAGTAAAAGTGCGGTTAGCCAAAGCCCAATAGCCACGTTAGTAACCACTATAGTAATATAAGGATTTAACCCCTCTCCCCCCGCTACCCACCCCGTGAACCCAAAACCACCATCCCATGGGGCAACTAACCCACCCTCTACCCATTGATTGGGAAATTGTACACATTGATTTGCCCACTATGGCATCAATCGTGCAACTAAAAAAAAAGGACCGAGGGCGTGGCTTTTGACTAGCAGATGAGCAAGTCTCAGGGAAGCTCTCCGTCTAGTCAGAGAGAATAAATCACATAACTCAGCCAAGTCACCCAAACCACCCAGGATGGCTCATAATGTCCCCTGAAAAAGCTACACCACACCTCTGGCACCCAGATCTGAGGCTCACAAGAAATCGGACCCCAAGAACACCCGCAGATACGAACGTGGGCCTCCCTTAAACACTCCGCCGAGGGCCACAAGATGGCCGCGCATGCGCCTGAACCAGAGCATACCCGAAGGCTAAAGGGAACAGCACCGAGTGGCGGAGGAAGACCACAACAAACCGGTGCCAAGAGAAGCGAGACCGCGGCTCACCAGATGGAAGTCACAGGGGGGTGCCGGACATGATCAGGACGGTCGGGGGCCTCAGCTGCCAGGAGAAGGCAGGAAACGACCATCTTGGAGTCAGAGCCCTCCTGCAGGGCGCTAAGCCGGGGTGATGGCCATTAACTCCCATTAACCCCTTACCCCTTACCCCAACCCCCTTGAAAAAAATTGGCAAAGCAGGGAATTCATATAGAGCCACAGCACGGCTCGCCAGAAGCCTAATCCACTTGCCGGGATTGGTTACATTATTTGTCGAACACTGTATATATATATGGAGGTTTTTTGTTCCTTTTTCAACCCACCATATGTGTGTGTGTGTGTGTGTGTGTGTGGTGTTGTGTGTGTGTGTCGTGCGATGACTGGGGTGGTTTGTGTGTGTGATGTAGTGTGTGTGTATAGTATGCTAAGTGGGACTATATCTTTAATGCAGAAGACTATAGTTAAAAGGTTAATACATTTAATTCTGAATTAATCAGCAAGAGTTAATCCAAGGCTTTCTTCATTCATCATTTTTTTTTGTAGTCTTTGATGTTATATGTTGTTTTAATAGTAAAAAATGCACCAAAAGAGCTTGGTTACCAGCTACAAACTAGAAAGCTATATAAATAACATGAAGTCTTGAAGAGTTAATACTGTTTGTAATTTTTGAAAACCAAGAACAATATTTCCAGCACAATTTAGTGCCAAGGAACTTTGAACTCAGTGTGTGCTTTAGATTGTGCTAAATCTGAGCAGATAAAGCAGAAATTGGAAATGGGTTCTGTTGAACTTCGCTGAGTTTATAAATGTAAACGGAATCATATAAATACCAAAACTGCACACTACAAATTAATTACAGTACATTTACTTATATTCTAATAAATTAATTACTTTTTCACAACAGTCCAGTTATTTGTTTAGTTATTAATTGCAATTCTAGTTATGTAATAAGTATAGGTTGATAAGTGCAAGCTGAGCACTTTATGGGCAGTGCCACTGTATGCATGAATTCCAGAACTTCAATACATTAATATGAAGAGAAAAGAAGATATGGAAGCAGACAATTTCATTGCTCTTAATGTTTCACATGATTAATCTATACAAGATGCAGCCTGTTGGACAGCTTGAAACCAAAGGAAATCTGAAACATCTCAGGCTATGCAAGTCCAACTCCAGTGACCAGTCTATCCATTCATAATAAACAACACAACACTGCAAATGATGTGGGAAGAGTTCCTTGCAGTAGGAAGTATAATAAAAAAAAAAAAACCTCTATGGGAATCTGTGTTGGAACTACACAGGGGTAATTGTGCAAGTTGAAGCTTTCTTTGTGTCGTGGAGGCAAAAGGATGTAACGTTTACCAAACATACCCAGCTCAGGTTGCACAGTGACACTGAGATCTGAGCTGAGTGTGTTAAGAGCTGACTAAGTTAGCAGGACACAGCAGACTATTTCTCATGAACTCTTTAAGAATCTATTTTGGTTCATACAATTTGGATATTTGAAATGGTGAACCCTTTTTCTACTATGGACACAGTGTTTTTCCCTCTAATAATTATTATTTTTTTAATTTTGACCCATAGTTCCTAAGCTGTGCTATTTCACAGGGTTACCATATTCATGTTTTTATAACATGGGACGTCGAAATCCAGAATGAAACTGTGACATAAGTGTAATAATGAGTGATGCATGATTTGTTAATGCTTCGAGCTGAATGGTATCTCCCGCATGGCCGCTATATTCTTTGCTTTTTACCACCCCTGCGCTTGGTTGAACGGGAAAGATGTGCACTGACCTAAAAAGTAGTGGTGGGATACAAAGGAACGTCTATAGGGGGGAGTGTCATGGTATTAAGAGATGACAAGGCGGTGTCCTAACTTTATTATTTTAATAACTTAGTAAGACGACATCTATCGGAAAAGTTAATTAATACACTCAGCGTACAAATCTATTACGTTTTTATGACTGATTTCATTAGTTATTTTAAGTTGAGGCATTTCACGTCAAAGCACTAAAATACAGGACAATTATTCATCCCAGCAGACCTTACCAGGTCAACAGGACAAGTCAATCAAATAAGGGACAATCCCATATATACAGGACATCTGGCAACCCTACTAAGACACCTAATGGCCCATAAACTTATGAAACAGAATGCTTAATACATATGGGCCAGTATGTTCGGCAGTTATAACATCATAATGAACATTTCTATTGCATCCAGAAGACTTTTTTATTATAGTAATGGTGATTTATGTAATACAAATTCGTTTGGGATCAATATTTCCTTGAAACCAGCTTGACTTTGCAGGGTTTTCTTAGTATTTTAAACATCAAAACTGGAATTCCCTGCACTAAACACCAGAACAGGAGCAGAGAGGGTATATATCTATAGCTCTCTTCTCACAACTACTGTTCTGGGTTCATTGCATGAAAATGCCAGCTTACCAATTCCCCCATCTGAAAAGAGATGGGTGTTATTTTTTTGGGCGGATTTCAATTCTCCCCAGATTAATAATAATAGTTTGTTTGTTTTTGTATAGCGCTGCTAGTTTTACAGACACATTCCCTACCCTGTGGAGCTTATAATCTATGTTTTTGGTTCCTGAGGCCCAGAGAGATAAAGTGACTTGCCCAAGGTCACAAGGAGCCAACATCGGGAATTGAACCAGGTTCGCATGATTCAAACTCAGTGCCGGTCAGTGTCTTTACTCACTGAGCCGCTCACAGATCAGCTCACAGATCAGCTCACAGATCAGCTCACAGATCAGCTCACAGATCAGCTCACAGATCAGCTTGTTCCTTTGGCCTGGGGATGTCCGTGGACCAGTCCCCAAAAGGACGATACATAATAGCGGTTTAAAATGTCCCTGTTTTTTTTTTTTTTTTTATTACAAAATTCATAGGTTTGAAGCATGGGTCTCCCGTTAATGTGGGCCAATAGGAAGCCATAACTGGGATTTTAAACTGCAAAGAGATACCGGCAGCACCTACGGAGGTGTGTATCTCAGGAAGCAAGGGTCCCCTGAGCTTAAATTTATGGGGTTCTGCTCCGGAGACCCACTGCTTCAAACCTAATTGTTTTTTTTTAAAGAATAAAACAAGAGATTTTGGAATCAGTCTGTCATGGTAGTGCTGCCCGCAGACCAGACCCGTCCCTGTACTGAGGTGGGACGTTAGTAACACGCACCCGCAGCAGAGGAAGAGTGTCCGGAGTGTGGTAGTTTGCGTAGACAGGCCAGGAGACCTAGTATTTTATAGTGGTACCTGTCGTATCCGAAGTGAGAGTATTCGTAGTGGGTGCCAATGCCGAGGGTCGAGGAGAGGAGAGGTCCGGATAGTTGAAGACCAAGCCGAGGTCGAGGGCAGAGGGGAAAAGCGTATTGATGTGGATGCCGGGGTTGAGAGCCAGGAGAGGAGTCGTAAGCCAAGCCGGGTCAAAACCTAAGAATCATAAACACAAGCCAGAGAGAGAATCCACACCAGGTAAGCTGAGGCTATGCAGAGCAATGACTCCAGGGAAGGACTGGGGTAATAAAGGTGAGAGAGCCAATCAGAGAGGTAGGTGGAGCAAAGGTGTGCCATGGAGCATAAGCTGATAGGTTCACGCTGAGATATTGAAGCGGAATCAGCTGGGAAGCACGGGGCAAGTTCCGGGGGCGTGGCTGAACTGTCTGTGCAGTGAATAAATTATGACGCGCAGTGTAAGACTGTCCCGCGCGTCCCTGCCAAGACGGCGGCCGCGTGTGAGAGCTTCGGCTGACATGAAGCTCGGCAGCAAAGAGGGTAACGCTGAGAGGAGGAAGGGGGAGCAGGAGCAGTCCCCGACATGGGTAAGGAGTGGGTGAGAGAACCCTGATCTCATGGTGGCCCCAGGATGATCCTTCCAAGGTTTCAATGGGAACTTCTTGCGGAAACGATCCAGAAGAACCAGAGCGTGGATGTATCCGTGAGGAAGCTAAGTACGCTCTTCAGGACCGTAGCCCTTCCAATGTACCAGAAACTGGACTTTCCCCCTGGAGAGGTGGGAGTCAACTATGGATTGGATCTCGTACTCTTCGTGTCCTTGGACCGATACAGGATTGGGTCTACGGAGTTTATCTGGAAAGAGAGTATTTCGCACAAATGGCTTTAATAAAGAAGTATGAAACACATTGGGTATCCTCATGACTGGAGGAAGCTAGAGACGGAAAGCCACAGGGTTGATTTGCTCTAGTATAGTGAAAGGACCCAGGAATTTAGGAGCTAGTTTGGGAGTCAGAGTCTTCAGCCGGATGTTTCTGGCAGAGAGCCATACTTTATCCCCGGGTTTATATCTGGGGGGTATTTGGCGACGTTGATCCGCCTGGAACTTGAACCTCTCAGCAAACTTCCAGAGAACTGATTGAATCTTGATCCAGGAATCCTGAAGTACGGTGATCCGATCATCGGCAGCTGAATCTCCAGAGGAAGGAATGGAGATGGGAAGATGGCTGGGATGAAATCCGTAATTTATGAAAAAAGGGGACTGTTGAGTAGACTCGTTTTTAGAGGAATTGATGGCGAATTCAGCCCAAGGTAACAATTCAGACCAGTTATCCTGGGTCTGGACACAAAACAGAGCAGGTACTGCTCCAAGGTCTGGTTGGCTCTCTCGGTCTGGCCATTCGACTGTGGGTGATAGCCTGAAGAAAAAGACACAGAAATGCTGAAACTCTTGGTGAAGGCTCGCCAGAACCTGCACAAACTGGGAACTCATGTTGGAAACAATAGAACTGGGAATCCCGTGAATGCGAAAAATTTCTTTAGAAAAGATATCAGCCAGGGTGGGTGAGGAGGGCAAACACTTGAGGGGAATTAAGTGTACCTGCTTGGAAAAGCGATCAACAAATACCAAGATGGTATTCATGCCCTTGGATCTGAGCAGTTCCACAATAAAATCCATCGAGATGTGAGACCAGGGTCCGCTCAAGAATAGGGAGAGGCATCAGCAATCCAGAGGGTTTTTGTAGGGCTTTACTTTGGGCGCAAATGGGGCAAGCGCTGGTAAACTTCTGAATGGTCTTTGCCATATTAGGCCACCAGAAAGTGCGTTGAATAAGGTCAAGTGTCCTCTTGAAGCCCGGATGTCCTGCCGAACGTGAAGAATAACCCCATTCCAATATCTTGGGGTGAAAATTGGAAGTAGCATAGAGTCTTCCCTCCGGTACCTCTAGACCACTCGGTATGTGTCTCTGGGCCTCAATGACCTTGTCCAGAATGTCGAATGAGGCCACTGAGATAAGTCTATTGGGTAGAATGGTCTCGAGGACTGCTTCAGATTTTTCCTCCGGAGAAAACTGTCTGGAGAGAGCGTCGGCTTTCACGTTTTTGGTTCCAGGGATATAAGAAAGGGTGAAATTGAACATAGAGAAGAATAGTGCCCAGCGGCCTTGGCAGGGCCCCAGACGATGTGCCGACTCGATATATAAAAGATGTTTGTGATCGGTAAGTATAGAAATAGGCTCCCTAGACCCCTCCAGCAGGTACTTCCATTCCATAAGTGCCATCTTGATAGCCAGTAATTCTCTGTTGCCCACGTCATAATTCTTCTCGGCCGAATAAAATGTCTTTGAAAAAAAACCACAAGAGTGTATTTTATCTTGAGGTGAAGATCTTTGCGAGAGTACCGCCTCTGCTCCACAATCAGATGCGTCAACCTCTAAAACGAAGGGAAGACTAGTATCTGGGTGGGAAAGAATGGGAGCTGAGACGAATGCTTTCTTTAAGCTCTTGAAGGCTGAAACTGCCTCGTGAGACCAGGACGAAGGGTCGGATCCTTTTCTGGTAAGAGCTGTAATGGGAACAATTGGTGGAAGAGACATTTTTCCATTTTGGCGTATAAATGATTGGCGCGGAGACGGGAGAGCACGAGCCTATTATGTTGGATGTGGTCTTGAAGGTTCTTTGAAAAAATGAGGATGTCATCCAAGTATACAATTCCGAACGCATTAAGTACATCGCAAAAATATCCGGAGTGTGGTAGTTTGCGTAGACAGGCCAGGAGACCTAGTATGGTATAGTGGTACCTGTCGTATCCGAAGTGAGAGTATTCATAGTGGGTGCCAATGCCGAGGGTCGAGGAGAGGTCCGTATAGTAGAATGTCAAGCCGAGGTCGAGGGCGGAGGGAAACAGCGTAGTGATGAGGTTGCCGGGGTCGAGAGCCAGGAGAGGAGTCGTAAGCCAAGCCAGGTCAAAACCTAAGAATCACAAACACAAGCCAGAGAGAGAATCCACACCAGGTAAGCAGAAGCTATGCAGAGCAATGACTCCAGGGAAGGACTGGGGTAACAAAGGTGGGAGAGCCAATCAGAGAGGTAGGTGGAGCAAAGGTGTGCCGTGGAGCATGAGCTGATAGGTGCACGCTGAGATGTTGAAGCGGCATCAGCTGGGAAGCAGGGGGGCGTGAGTATGGCTGGAGCGAGTGCTGGGGGCGTGGCTGAACTGCCTGTGCAGTGAATAAATAATGGCCGAGAGCGTGCGCAGTGTAAGACCATTCCACGCGTGTCCCTGCCAAGATGGCGGCCGCGTGTGAGAGCTTCGGCTGACATGGAGCCCGGCAGCAGAGAGGGTATTGCTGAGAGGAGGAAGGGGGAGCAGGAGCAGTCCCCGACACGGGTTAGGAGTGGGTGAGAGAACCCTGCTTCCTTACACAGTCCACATTATTAATAATATCCTTGGATTTTTTAATGCCAAATCCGTAGATATTTTTTGGTGGGAGGACAACGGAGTCCCACCAAACTGTCCAGGAAATTCCAGGGAAAGAATTTGGACGCTTCCGCCCATCCCTACACTTTCATCTGCCTTTTGTTACATAGAGGAAACCCCTACTGTATCAGTATAGTGTGTCTTATTTCTAGGCAGTTATTCTCAGTTGTTAATATACCTTTGGTTGATGGGAAAGATCTGCCGCACAGCCAGTGAATGTGATCTCCCCAAAAGATGCAACACAAGTAAAACAGACCTGACTTGTTCAGAATGTTAACAAAGCCTCTGGGGTTTCATTCTGAGAATGTTATAAAAGCACAAAAAAGAGATTTACTGCACAATAAAAAAAACCATACAGTGGCGTAGTACTCTACAAAAAGATAAGGTTATGAATAAAGAAAATGGCAAGCTACATCAACGAATACAAGCAGTTATAGTGAGTTTGACTTCTTATGCTTTTTACTGGAGAAAAGGATGGGGCATTTTCATTTTTCCTGATCATTTTCAAAGTACAAGATATCTCAGAAGTCTATTATTAGCAATAATCATCCTCTTTCAAAATGGCCGATCTTTCAACATCTTGCAATATGGGAAAGAGCTCAGGGTTACATATATAATATAGTTGTTACCAGTTAGTAAAGTGTATAATAAAGTAGTGGCACGTTGCCAGATTGTAAGAAATTCTGAACCTATGTTAAAAACATAAAAGAAAAGCTTTTTTTAATCTCAGTTTAGAAATGTTAATACAACACATTTGCTTTAAAAACAAAAAGGGAGGAAGCTGTTTGACATAATGTCCCTTTTGGAAAAACAGAAAATGAAATACAACTATAGAATTGTCAATAGAATGGCGACAGTACTCCTGGTTTGTAACTAAAAAGTAGCAGAGCTCTACTCGCCCTTTGAACACAGGTTGTAACGTTTTACATTTCCTTGCTTCTGTAAAATAAATACTGTGCCATTCTCATTACACACCAAATTGTCTCCAGTATACAAGGAATGAGACTTGAACGTGAAAGGAAAGCCAGGACAACAATACTGTTTATATCTGTAGACTTTAGTCTTTTGGCAATCACTGAAACACTCCAACATTTATTTCCTTTAAATGCATGTGTACCAACAGTGCTGTTAGATTAACATTTTCATTATGAGAGATTAGACACATGTAGAATCATAGATTGAATAGCCCAATAATGGAGTTATTCATAGAGGAACTCATAGAGGCCTATTCTAGTAGCGTCGATAAAATTGCTACCATCTCGAACGGTTTGGCATGACCCCAAGGAACGGTTTGACATTTGTGTTATCACGGTATTTAGAAAGAATCAGAAACCATTTCCACAAGTCAAAAACCATGAGCTAGAAAAATGCCAATTCTGTACGGGACAGCAGCAATGAGATCTCAGCCTCTTTCTAAGTTCTCCCCTGTGCAATCTGGCTGCAGTCTGTAAGAGCTGTAGAGAGAGAGCTGCACAGAGAGAGGCGTATATCCCTGCACAGCTCTCACAGGCGTTCGCAGTGTTTTTATTTACATTTTAATAACAATGTACTATAGCAGGGGGTCTCTGGAGCCAAACCGCATTCATTTCAGGTCCGGGGACCCCCTGCTTCCCAAGATACAGGCCCCAGTATGGGGTGCAGGTATCTCCTATACGTTTAAATGTCCCGGTAACGTGACGCGGGAGATTTAAACATTGCAGGGGGATACCGGCACTCGGGGCCTGTTACTGGGGAAGCAAGGGGTCCCCGGAGCTGAAATTAATGTAGTTCAGCTCCGGAGATCCGCTGCTACAGTTCACTGTTATTAAAATGTAAATAAAAACAGCTTTACCTTAGCGGCTAGCCGCTAAGGCAATGAAGAGTTAAGCACAATTACCTGTTTTTGGGGTACAAAGGGTGGGTGAAGGGGGGAGTTGCCCCAAGTTGGATGGTTAGACCTGCCGGGAAGGTTGCGGGAGGAGTTAACCCCTTCACTACCATAGCGGTGATAACTGCTATGGTAATGAAGGGGTTAACCACTCCCGCTACCCACCCGAGGGGCCTAAACACTCACACTTGGGGTAACTGCCCTATTCACCCAATCCCTCTACCCCCAAGAAACATTAAAATACAACCACCCTACTACCCCTCAACATACAGAACAATAATGGGCACAATTACTATTATCCAGATCTGGATAATAGCTCATTTGCCCATTTAAAATAAAAAATTATCTAGCCAGCATAAAGTAAATAAAAGTTCTACTTAACCCTGCCAGGATGAAGGCTGTCCTCATCACCGTCCTCATGTCCATGTCCTCTTTGGGCAGCAACATTACAATCAAAAACAAACTAATGGCCACTAACCCCTTAATCATCTTAGTGGTTAGTAACTGCTATAGTAATGAAGGGCTTAACTCTCCTCCCCCGCTACCCACCCAGGACACCTAACCACCCTCCCTGGTGCAACTACCCCCTCCCTCGCTACCGTTAAACCATGGCAATGGTTTGCCACTATAGCAATGAATGTACAATCTACCAATAAAAAAGCAGGCACAAAATAAAATAAATTTCATTCAAAATAAAATAAATGGCAATAAACCAATTGATTGGCACAATGCTACACCATGCCCATATAATATTAGCATGGCAATGAGTGGGCAAGCTAAAAAAAAAAAAACAGGCACAAAATAAAAACATTAAAATAAAACAAACATTTCACAATAAAGCCATTGATTGTGACTGTGGTAAAACATTCCCACAATATATGGACAACCAAATAAAAAACATAACACAAAATACAATACATAACAATTAAATAAAAACAAGCATTTGCCCAAATATGTATTGCTTGTCACTGTGCTTATCTATAGCCAGAAAGGGGCATAAATAAGTACATTGGCAGTCAGTGGGCAACCTAAAAAAAAAATACACAATTAAATAAAATACAATCAATGTTTTTCTTACCATTGATGTCTTCACCCCGTCCTACGCGAGCACCAACTCTTGACCCTCGATGCAATGCTCCTCAACAGCCGATGCGCAGAAGTCTGTGATCAAATCTTGATTGCTGAGACGTCTCCCCAGTGAATTCTTCTATCTTTTCTTCATTCTTTTCTTCTTTCATTTCTTCAGTCTTCTCTTCTTGCTTTTTAATCCAATGGGACGGATGTTGTCCTGTCGGCATCTTAAGCTCAAATGAGATGGTACAGGCTTCATAAAAGGCTTGTGATGTCACATTTGAGTGTGAAATGGTACATACCAATCCGATTGTGAAATGCTTCTTTTATTTAAATGTCATGTGTTTTATTTTGTGCTGGTCTTTTTTCTAGTTTGGCCATTCATTGCCATAGTGGCAACCCATGCCTATATTATATGGGCATGGTGTACAACTGTGCCAATCAATTGGTTTATTGCCATTTTTTTTATTTTGAATAAAATGTAATTTATTGTACTTAGTGCTGGTTTTTTTTATTGGTATATTGCCCATTCATTGCTATTGTGGCAAACCATAGCCATATTATGGCCATGATTTAACACTGTGCCAATCAATGGGTAGCCGGGAGTGGAGGGTGAGGTTAGTTGCCCCAAAGAGGGTGGTTAGGCATCCCGGGTGGGTAGCGGGGGAGGGGGGGTTAACTCTTTAGTTACTAACTGCTAAGGTGATTGTATGTATGTATGTATGTCTTTATTTATATAGCGCCATTAATGTACATAGCACTTCACAGCAGTAATATAAGTGACAATTATATAAATAATAAACATAAATAACACATAAAGGGGAGAAGTGCTTCAGAAATAAAAGTAACATTTAGGAAAGGAGTCCCTGTACCGAAGAGCTTACAATCTAATTTGTTGGAAGGAAGAACGTATAGAGAGCCTAGGAGGGCGTTCTGGTAAGTGCGTCTGCAAGGGGCCAAGGATAATGTATGAGGTGTTAATTATCAGCCATGGAGCTACTCATATTCTTCCTTAAGCAAGTGTGTTTTAAGGGTCTTAAATGTGGATAGAGAGGGTGCTAGTCGGATATTGAGTGGAAGTGCATTCCGGAAGTGTGGGGCAGTCAGTGAGAAAGGTTTAAGGTGGTAGAGGGCATTAGATACAAAAGGGGAAGAGAAAATACATCCTTGAGCAGAACTCAAGAATCGGAATGGTGTATATCGAGAAATTAGGGCTGAGATGTAAGGAGGAGCAGAAGAATGTAAAGCTTTAAAAGTGAGGAGGAGAATTGCATGTGTGATACGGGATTTGATAGCAAGCCAGGAGAGGGATTTCAGCAGGGGAGACGCTGAGACAGATTTTGGAAAGAGTAGAGTGATTCTGGCAGCAGCATTTAGAATAGATTGTAGGGGAGACAGGTGAGAGGCAGGAAGGCCAGACTGTAGGAGGTTACAGTAGTCGAGACAGGAGAGAATGAGGGCCTGAGTCAGAGTTTTGCAGTCGAACAACAGGGGAAAGGGTGTATCTTGGGAATATTGCGGAGGAAAAAACGACAGTTTTTTGCTACCTTTTGATTATGAGAAGAGAATGTGAGAGAGTAGTCCAGTGTGACCCCTAGGCAGAGTTCTTGGGCTACTGGGTGAATGATAGTACTTCCAACAGTAATGTGGAAGGAGGAAATAGGGCCAAGTTTGGGAGGAAGAATGAGGAGCTCTGTTTTTGCCATGTTAAGTTTAAGTCGGCGGAGGGCCATCCAGGATGATATAACAGAGAGATATTCAGAAACTTTAGTCTGTACAGCAAGTGTAAGGTCAGGGTAGAAAGGTAAATTTGTGTGTCATCAGCATAGAGGTGATATTTGAACCCAAGAGATGTGATTATGTCACCTAGAGAGAGTGTATAAAGAGAAAAAGAAGGGGTCCCAGGACAGAGCCCTGGGGTACCCCCACAGAGAGATCGATAGAGGAGGAGGTGTTAGCAAAAGAGTCACTGAAAATATGATGGGAGAGGTAAGAGGAGATCCAGGATAGAGCTTTGTTACAAATGCCAAGTGTATGAAGAATGTGAAGGAGAACAGGGTGGTCCCCTGTATCAAATGCTGCAGAGAGGTCGAGTAATATGAGCAGAGTGTAATGACCTCTGTCTTTGGCAGCATGGAGGTCATTAGTTATTTTACTGAGGGCTGTTTCAAAGGGGATGGTGGCTATTAGTTTGTTTTTGGAATGTAATGTTACTGCCCATGGAGGACATGGATTCGTTGATGAGGATGGCCTTCATCCTGGCAGGGGTAAGTAGAACTTTTGCTCAAGGGTAAGTAGAACTGCTGGCTACATAATGTTTTTTTTCTAATGGGCAAATTAGCTATTATCTGGATAATAGTTACTTTCCCATTACAATACTGTATGTGTTGGGTTTGAGGGGATAGTTGGGGGTAGAGAGGGTGGGTAGTAGGGTGCCCATTCATTGCTATTGGGTTTATCTATGCTCGCATTGAGGGCATAGGTAATCACACTTGGAATCAATGGGTGTATTGGCTAGTATTGGGTTTTAATGTTTATTGTGGATAGCGGGAGTGGGTGAAGGTGGTATTTGGCCCATGGTGGGTGTTTATGCCTACCGGGTGGATAGCGGGAGGGGTTAACCCATTCATTACCTTTGCGGTAGTAACCGCTAAGGTAATCAACGGGTTAACTCAGCCCACAACCCTCCTGCAAGGCCTAAACACCCACCACAGGCCAAATACTACCTTCACCCACCCCCGCTATCCACAGTAAACTGTAAACTAGTATTTAACCCCTTCATTGCATTAGCGGTTAGTCGTTAAGGTAATGAAGCTGCCTTTAAATGTATTTTTATTGCATTGGATTGAAGCTGGGTATCTCTGGGGCTGGTATTAATGCGTATCAAATCCGGAGACTACCGGCTTCAATCAAATACAGGAAAAATAAAAAAATGAATTCTAAGTCCTATCGGAAATCCCATCTCGCCACACTTGGGGTAGCGAGATGAAATGTGCGAGTAGTTCACTAGTTGAGAGCCTTGATGTTTTCATCAGAGCTACTAGAATAGGGTGATTTTCTCACCTTGGTGTGTTTGAACTACCGCTCGGGGAGATGCACTTCCCGAACGCGTTTGGCAGGTCATCTGGGCTTTCTGAATAGCTACCTTGCCAAATCGTACGGGAAGTGCTCAAAAGCTCGATGAATTTGTTATCGGAGCTACTAGAATAGGCTCCATAGGGTGGAGAGCTTTCAAAACCCACACTGGTCTCAACTTTATGCATACTGAAAAGAAGTGTCCTGATAGCATATGTCATGAAGAAATGTGACGTTTGGAAAACTCTATAAACTATAAATTCACTTATAAAGAATCCTCATGCTAGTCCATTGAAAGGCATCACAACCTATGACAAACCTACACTTCTGCTGATTCAATACAGCTAATAGAACTTTGAATCATGTACAGTACAATAAAGTTATTGTATTCAATTCATAATGATATTGCCTTCAATATTACAGTAATTAGTAATACCTACGTAGGAAATTCTGCTAGGTGTTGAAGGCCTTTCTGGGACTGAAGGATTTAATGGACCATTAACTGAAGAACTGTACAGAAAGCTGTATAGTAACTGTGGAGGAAAAAATTAACATTATGCTAAAGAAGTGCACGGAGCAGACCAATATAAAATTATACAGGCTAAGTATTGATTTTTAACTGATATGTGAAAGCCAAGTGAGTTCATCCCTTAGGAATGGCAAAACATTCAAAGTATAAAGTATTGCATGATTTGTAAGCTTGATTGATTTTTTTGAAGTACAAGCACAACAAAGAATGTATATCACACGCTAAAAAAGCACCATCTGAAGCTAACACAGAGAGGGCTCTTCTTCACAGGGTTGCTAAATGTATTCTAACATTTATCTGTTACCAGGCAAAGGTCAATGCCTCTTGTTCAGTAGTAAATTACAGTTTTGGAAAAGAGCTGTCCAGCATGCAACTGTGCTTACTATGCTTGCTTTGAACATAGGCTTCCATTAGCAGAAATGTAATTGACTGTTTCCAAGTGGTTTCCCTGTGATAGTGAATGGCAACCCAGTTTCGTAACCTCAGATCATGAAAACCCTCTTTCAACTAAAAAGTTGCTTTAAATGTGAAACATTTTTAATGGAGAACTCTATCTTTAAAAGCATGTTCTGGTAACTGGAAGCCCAACCAGTTCACAAAGAAACACATTTATTTTATCTTCTTTGAAGAGATTCAATGTTCATTAACATGTGCACATAATGTTGCTTTGGCATCAAATTGATTGAAGGACCTTTTTTCTCAGCACCTTGGCTTTAAAATTCTCAATGCAAGAACTTTTGGGCAGCATGTCATTAGTATGTTGGGGAAGCAGCAATTTCTTGAAAAATGAGCAAAATTAGGGGAAGGGGTTAAAAGTAATATAACCGGTGAAGAATCTGCAATTACAGTAAGTGGAGAAAACACTAAAGCTCAGATGAAAGGTGAGGTTTAGAAAATATATATATTATAGGATTCCCAGTCGATAGCTTTGTTTGAAGATTTTCTGTAAAATAATCCTACTATTGTCATCATCTTCATTACCATTAGACAATTTAAACGTACTTAATTGAATCTCTAGTTTGACTGCATAGACTTTCAATGCTTTGCCACACTGGAGATGTGTGTACAACATAAAGGATACTGGTATGGGTGCCAATACTGTATTTACAATTGGATTGAGAATTGGTTAAGTCATAGGCAACAGAAATTCGTTTTTAATAGAGATGTGCGACCCTGTTCCAGTTAGTTTCGCAAAAAGTCTTACAATTGTTTAAAGAAATTTACGAATTTATAAAATGCTGCAGTGAAGGTTATTTGTCGATTCACAAATTTAAATCTTTATAGATTATTTGGGAATATTAGCATCATTTGCAACATTTTCCAAAATTCGCCGAAATCGGCAATATTGGTCAGTATACATTATGTCCCAATAGTGACCAGCTGTTTTTATCAAATAGTCTTAAAAATTTATATTAAGGTGCTTTCTAAGTAAGATATTTTCAGTTGCAAGCTCTGGTAAAGTTTTCAAATTGTTGAAAAATTGTCCATCCACCAGCAGCAAATATGTATATATACTGTACTACGATATTCGTGAACTTGCACAAATGGTTCACTCATCTCTCATCTTTAGTTTAACATATTCAAATTGGACTAGTGCTTTAAGTTCAGTGTGGGGAATAAACAAAGTCCACTCTGACTTTAGGAAAAACAGTCTGTTCAGAGACTTTTTATTTTTGCTTCAGCTGTAGCAAGAGTGAAGTTACATATGGTCAGAAGTGATGCTTGATTCATATAAGCACATTGAGGTCTTAGCCCTAAGCAGTCTATGTTATACCCTAAGCAAGGAGGCGTGAATGCATAAATTCACAATGTCATCATGTATTTCAACATTGGACGTCTTACTTGCGTATCTTCGCATCAACATAGTTACTTGTTATACATATTAGCAAATTGTAGCAGTGTAAGCAAAAAATAAAAGATATGATACTAATCTCCCTCTCACCACTCCCCCTCACAAGGCCAACAGCTCCACATCTCTCGTCTAACCCTACAAGTAGGAGTAAGTAAATAAGGAAGTTAGGAAGCCAGGGAGGTACAATATACGAGAACAAAGAAACATCAGTCTATGCCATTTATGATGTTAAGCAAAGTTAAAGTAACCTAGAAAAAACATTCCTTTAATCACATACACAGTTTCACTTCTACCCACAATGCACTGTAAGGCTACGGCCCCAGTGTGCATGTCACAATCAAGACGGTGTGCCTGGCGGCATTCTTTTCCCTGCATCCAAGTGATCTGATGGACTTCAGGCAACAACGCGGTCTTGACGTCATGAGACTGGTTCCCCCTCATTGGCTGAACCGCCGCCGTGACATTACAAATGCTCAGCCACCGCGCCAAAATATAAAAATATTGTATTTTGGAAAAGGTGGTCGCGCATTGCGCTTTCTGCAGGCGAGCGGCGGCAGTGACGGGGGTCAGCTGTATCTTGTCCATGCCATGCATGCCATAGTGTGCGCAGCCTCGAGCAGTGGGGATGAGGCCTCATACAAAGTAAGGGTTTCAAGATTCAAGTTATAGCTATGAAAAACGAGTATGGTTTTGGTTTATTCATTAAAAGGGATCTGAAGATATATGTGTGTGTGTGTGTGTGTGTGTGTGTGTGTGTGTGTGTGTGTACCATAAGTGCTTCATGGCTGTGCAGTGGAGCTGTCAAAGTTTGGTAAACAGAACACAGGGCCATATTTTTAGAAGCTGCGAGTTTGTCATTGTCAAACCATGCATTTCGACATTGTCAGAAGTCAAGGAAAGACAGATTGGGATTGGAGTTTGGGGGTAGTTTATTGGTTTTAATTGGTTGCAATTTCTGAGTAAGTTGTGTTCTGTTCTACTATTTTCTTTTCAATGTTTTGGGTCTTGTCCGTGTGAAAGCTTTTTTGTAGTGTGTCTTTTATTATTATTAAAAAAATTGAACTGTTTTATGTGTAAGTTTGGGGAGTGAGTAACATAGAGGGGAGTGTGACTGTGTGTGGGCATGTTAGTGAGAGGAGTGGGCATGAGAGGGGTGAAGCTATGAGGACTGGAGTGGAGGTCTGACTGAGGGGAAGAGAGGAGGGGGGAAGGAGGTCAGGAGGCCTAGAGAGGAAAAGGTAAGGACAGAGAGAGGAGAGTCCAGCAGGGGCTTGCGGATGAGGGGCAGCAAGAGGGCTGTGAGAGGAGGGTGCAGGCAGCAATGGAGAGTGAGTAGCACACTTCTGGCAGAGTCTCTACCTCTGAGGCTCCAGTTGTGTCACCTCCTGCAGCTTGTAGGCGGCCTGTGGAATGGGTGCACAACATATGCTTTGTGACAGAGGAGAAAATGGTCCTGGTTGAGCAGGTGGCCAGACACTGTAACCATCGGTTTGAGCGCTTAGCAGGAAAGAACACCAATAACAGAAGTACAGTGTCAAAATTAAGAATGAAATGTACAAATAAATATTGACATTAACATGTACCATACATTTTCACGTTTCTGCCCCTCCTTACATCTCACCCCTAATTTCTCGCTATACACCATCCCGACTCTTGGTTCTGCTCAATTATGTCTTCTCTCTACCCTCTTTGTATGTAAAGCCCTCTCCTTTCTTAAACCTTTCTCACTACTGTCCCACACCTCTGCAATGCCCTTCCCCTCAATATCCGAATAGCACCCTCTCTATCCACCTTTAAGACCCATCCTAAAACCCACCTACTTAACGAAGCAAATAAGTAGCACCGTGGCTGATACCATACACTTGATACATCGACCATGGCCCCTTACAGACACCTTTACCAGAACACCCTCCTCCTGTCTCTGTACAGTCTCCCTCCTTACCAATTAGATTGTAAGCTCTTTGGGACAGGGACTCCTTTTCCTAATGTCACTTTTATGTCTGATGCGCTTATTCCCATTATGTGTTATTGTATTATTTGTTATTTATATTATTATGTCACATGTATTACTGCCGTAACGTGCTATGTACAGTACATTAAGGGGACCATATAAATAAAGATATACATACATACATACATGTAAAATACATTCATGCTATAGTTCAGTGGCATGGTAGTACATCATACCCATATAATATAGGCATGATAAGCTACTATAGCAGTCAATGGTCACCCTAATACAGAAGAAGCATGAATGTCCAAAACACACAATAACTAAACATATACAACAAGCACCTAAACCCCCAAAACCAAAAATGAAAAGCATTGGCAACCACTGGCTAATCAATTAAAGAAATAAAACCACTAGGCATCCAATCAAATCATTAAAATCACTAGGCAATCAATTACATAAATCATACCACTAGCCAAACAATACATTTAATACATAAAAGCAGTACACAACACAAGTAAGCATTCTTTTTAGGTCCGGGGACCCCCTGCTTCCCGAGATAGAGGCCCCGTTATGGGGTGCCGGTATCTCCTATGCAGTGATATGTCCTGGTCACGTGACGCGGGACATTTACATGAAATGGACCTGAAAACAATGCGGTTCTGCTCCGGAGACCCCTGCTTAGCTACACTAGTATTACAATGTAATTTTTTTTATTTCCGGCAAGATTTGCGCATAGAGGCGTCTCTCTCTCTCTGTAGCAGTATCAACTCGCCAGGTGAACCCATTTCAGAGGGCCAATCATCTCGGCGCCGGCTACTCGCAATGCTTGCATATGTTGCTATCTCAGGTATTCGGGGCTTTCTGCATACCGTGATAGCAACACTGTCAAAAATGGCAAATTAAAAATCGTGGCGATTTTTTTCTATCGGGCTTTACTACATGAGCCCCATTGTCTTTAACTGTACATGAAATGTCTTTAAATATAATGAATAACCTTGTTCATTTAATGTAAACTTGTACTGTTATAATAACTGTGCCCAGGACATACATGAAAACGAGAGGTAACTCTGAATGTATTACTTCCTGGTAATACATTTTATAAACTAATAAATCCCAGAAACACAGTGCGTAACACAATGGCAAGGTACATTTCTAGACAGTGGTGCCCAGTTAGGTAAAAAAAAAAAACAATATCATATACAGTTATTGTTTGCAGACATTGTTAACCTTTATTGTCAGTGTACTGTATTTCTCCCGCTCCTCTTTCTCTATCCCCTTTCTCTCTCTCCTCCTCCTTTCACAATCTCCCCCCTCTCTCCCCCTTCTCCCCCCCTGTCTATCTCCACGCTTGGTCTCTCTGCCTCCCTCCCCCCCCCCTCTCTTTGCAGGCTTTCCTTTCAGTGATTTTCATAAGAGTTGGTTTCTTTTAGCTATAAATGTCTGTATGCTGTTTTCTTATAACCTTGTGGATGTTATTGGTCATTGTGGCATCTGATTGATCTTGCCCTAAATAGAAGCTAGAGTAGTACAGTACTGTACCTTCTTTGTCATTGGAATGAGCTTCAATGACATTGTAAAGACCTATTTCACTGTTCAAAAAGAATACACCATTTTGTTCATTGGAACAATTAAAGGCATTTAAATGTCTTAACTCATGCCGAGCTAATCACATTTATAGTCAATTATTTGCCAACTTTCACAGACCTTGTCCTACTTTGTTTGACCAGGAACCTCATCGGAATCCTTCTGACATGGTATATATTCTGCAAGTTACTTTTTAATGGCTTTTAAATGCTCTGAAACAGCTCTTTTGATTCGAATTTATACACAGTAATACAACTTTTGTGATGCATTTAGGTACAATTAATAAGCATAGTAAAAACAGATAAACCGGCGCCTAAAGGAAATAAAAATCTGACCAAATAAAGTCCAATTCAAAAGGCTTCTTTGTCTGAGTCACTTTCCTCCAGAGCAAATGGTACCGACCTTCTGACCAGTATGGCCACTCCTCTTTTCTTCACACATGCTGATGCAAAGAACACTGAAGAGGAGGTTCTGTCTCAAAATCCGGCTCTCTCTCTCTCTCTCTCTCTCTCTCTCTCTCTCTCTCTCCTTTTAAACCAAAAACTCACTCAGCTTGTCTTGTTAACCCTCCTGCTGCCTCCAGGCATGTATTAACTCCTTGCTGGCCGACACCAACAGCGCCCTAGCTGTTGGTAATAGCCGAGTTACCCTGTTATAGATGGTAATAATAATGTGATGCACATGACGTGTTACCATATCATCCCCTATTCAGTAAACTCAGTTGACGTTTTTGTAGCAACAGGACATTACGCTATTTACTATAAATCCCAGCTTACCTGCCATTACTTCCATCCATACCCCGAAATAAAGCTCTTGCAATAACATAGCATTTTCCCCCATGGTTATTTCCGTCTCTCGCCACTCCAGTGAGAGCCCTATTCCAGGGTCTGAATAGAAGTAATGGAAAATGTACATAACGTTACATTATTTGATGTTAATGCAGTGATAACATGATGTCAAGCACAGTTATTTGTTGCACATAGTGAATATGACATTAATTCAGGGAGCATAATATCCGTTGCTGTTTTAGGTAATGTCACCTTATGTGCACTGATGTAACTGTGTTTAGTGAATTCATCCCCCCGTGGGTATTATTTATTAAACAGCCATAGTGCTGATCGGGGCACTATCACTTGTAAACCTCTTTTTCACAGAGATAGGGTCCCAATTGGTATTACTGCAGTGTAATGAATGACCCCCTTATATCCTTAGTCAATAAACTGTGAAGCTATATTTCATATGCTAGAGTGGAGCTGAACTCTTCTCCAACAAAAGATGACTCCACAGCATATTAAGCAGGGACCTTAGACCCATATTTATCAAATATATTGACTTATGGGTCTATTCAAATGGATTGGCCATAAGGTACCTTAAGGCTTAGCACTGCTAAATTATATGCTCCAATGTTGCTCCTCTTGTATAAGAATGGATTTGAAAGTGGTTATATGGAATTATTGAAGTACTGTAGTGTAGCGAGCTAAAAATTGCAGTATCTTTTGCCACCATTTGAAATCTTTCTTCATAAGAAATGGTGCTATAGTTAGAAACAAGTTACCCCCATTTTACAGAATAATACCAGACTTGACAGCAATCTGAATCCCTTTATGGTAGCAGTCGAATCGGCTTCATATTTGATCTGATGTTTGGCACAGATAAAGCTATTATACTGTATAAAACTTCTGTCTGCTCTGGCCCCTACAGTGTATCTTGTACTGTAGGAAGCAATGTTACTTTTTTTGTAAATGAAAAACATAAAGCTTAGAATCGAACAACTGAACTCACCTGCACGTGTCTGTTTTTCCTGTTTCAGAAATACCTTTCTATTCTGCTTATTATTTTTCACAACCCGAAGCCTACAACAGAAGCAACATTTCATATATTAGAGGAGCAACAGGAAGGGACATTTATTGGAAGTATAAGGAATAATCTAACATTAAATGCCCCATACAAGTTGGAGTTCAACCTTCTGGACAAATCACTGTGTTTCCATTTGGACCAAGAGAGTGGAGACTTGTATACAACTGCAACCAAACTGGACAGAGAATCCTTATGCCCACATGATGTTTTAGATCAATGTGTTGTTGCAATAGATGCAATTATTTCATCTGAGGAACACTACGAGATAGAGAAGATCACCGTTTTTATTCTGGATATCAATGACAATGCTCCCTATTTCTCAGAGAAGAACATCATTCTCTCTATTTCAGAAGATACAGCACTTGGAACCATGTTTGCTATTGACCACTTGGCTAGTGATGCAGACACAGGAAGCAGCAGTGCTCTAACATACCATTTGAACTGTCCTGATGGGGTTTTCATCTTAAGTCATCATTCTGAACTAATATCACTAATGGTACAGAAGCCATTGGATCGTGAGTTACAAAGGGAGTACATCATGAATTTAGTTGCTTCAGACCAAGGGCTGCCACCATTATCTGGCAGTACCACTCTTATTGTGGAGATTATGGATGTGAATGATAATTGTCCAATCTTCCTAACAAATTATATTTCTTTGGATCTTCCTAGAAACTTCTCTGTTAACAGAACAGTAGTACAGCTTCTGGCTGTTGATGAAGATGCTGGTGAAAATAATATAATTCAATATGTTTATAGCAACAGAGTCCCAGATGCATCCAAACAACTCTTCACTTTGTATAGCACTACTGGAGTAATAAGATTATCAACATTTATACACGAAGATACACCTAATCTGCACAAACTTACTATTTTAGCTATTGGACCTGGATGTGTGCCTGCAGTGGCTATTATTGCAATATTTATAGAGGAATCGAGGAGCAAAGCACCCAGAATGGAGTTTCTTCTTATAGCTTCTCAAGTGGAAGAGGTGGTTTCCATCAAAGAAGATGTTCCACTTAATACCATCATTGCTATCTTAGAAATTACAGACCCTGATCATAGCATCCTCCGACCAGTTTACATAAACGGAACATCGCCTTTCTTTCTAAAGCCTTCTGAAAATACCCCTGACAGATACTTGCTTGTAACTCATGGACAATTAGATTTTGAGCTGGAACAGAAATATGACATTCATGTAGTTGGAAACGATACGTTGTCTCCGACCATTTTTTATGACAAAACTCTCAGTATTAAGATTGAAGACGTAAATGATAATTTCCCGCAATTCTCCCAAAATATTCTAGAAATATACACAGAGGAAAATAATAACCCAGGGGACTTTTTATTGAAGCTTTCTGCTTCAGATGCTGACAGTGGATTCAATGGAAAAATCTGTTTTGACTTGGAAGAGGGAACCCCCTCTGCATTTGCAATTGATAAAGCAAGTGGAATTCTCACCACATCTGTTTCTTTTGATCGTGAAGAAGAAGCTTCTTACACTTTTCTGGTCATAGCATCAGACTATGGATCACCTTCGAAGAATAACACCTGTACAGTTGTTATTAACATCTTGGATCAAAATGACAATGCACCTGTATTTCCTATGAATGAGTTTAACTTTTATATTCCTGAAGATCTTCCCAGACGAGACAAGGTTGGAATTATAAATGTGACAGATGCCGATTTTGGGTCGAATAGTGAATTTTCTGTTTCCCTGTTAAATGCTACCACTCTTTTTTCGATAGACCAGGATAGCATAATCCTGAGATCTGAGGGTTCCTTAGATTATGAGAGAGAATTTATGTATGAACTATGGATTGAAGCTAAAGACAAAGGTAATCCACCCCTCTTCTCAAGAGTAAAAGTGCTTGTCTTTATATTGGATGTGAATGATAACGCTCCTCTAATTCTCCTTCCAGAATCAAACTTCTCATATGTGCTAGTTCCACCAGATACTTCAAAGGGTTCCTCCATAACCAAAGTCCATGCAATTGATTATGATGCTGGCATGAATGGAGTCATAACATACAGTGGATTTGGTGAGATGGGCCCTAGTGCCAATCTCTTCATGATTGACGCTTTAACAGGCAACATCACATTGAAAGAAAGTATTAATGGCCATCATTGTGGGCTTTACCAACTCTTAGTGAAAGCAAGTGACCATGGTCACCCTGATGCCCTTTCTACCATTGTTAGGGTTAACATCCTCCTCAACCATAGCATCGGCAACAGAAGTTACTTGGAATCTTTAATCACAGAGAAGGCAACTTTGACCAAGGAGAATCAAGTGACCATGTTAAGCCCATGCCCACAGTATCGGACCATGGCTCAACGTTCTTGGATTCTGACTGCACCTGCCGCCTTGGCGTGTGTTGTTGGCATGTCCGCGGTATGCAGCATGACCGGTATGTTCTTATTTTGGCGCACCAGGAGAATAAAGGCAAAAAAGAAAAAAAAGCCAGATGTAGAAATACCATTACAAGTAACTATCGACTACAGTGAGAAAGACTGGGGCGAGATCAAATAAATGATTCAATCCTTGCAAAGCTAATTCAAGATATCGTGGCCTATGTTTGAGGGCCAAGGTTTATTTACTTACAGGAAAAAAAGGATCAGCAGTAAAAAGAATTGTGAAAAAAAGGTTATTTTCTGATCTAGAAATGCTGCTGTTTGCCAGTTCAATCAAAGTGGGTTTGACCTGAATAAACCATTGAGTTAAGACATTGTCACCTTGCTGTGAAGCCATTAGAAGGTGACAAGAACAAGGGAACATTTAGCACATTTTCATTTCTGCCAGGGGACACACTGTGACTCATTTTATGTACTATACTGAGGGAGGGGGTTATTAATCAATGTGCAATAGTGCCGAGCAGGACAGTGCCACACCGAAGCCAAGTTAGCACTATTGCACTTTGATGAATATCCCTGGTGCATAAAACAAACCCCTTTCATCAGAGCCGTCTTAAGAATGGTTGGGGCCCTGGGCTAAGTGTAAATTGGGGGCATCTCCCAAAAAGGTCATGTTTAAATACAAAGACAGAATATTTTTATTGAACAAAATGCAAAACTTTTATTGAAATTCAGCAAATATTACTACAAACACAGACATTTTATTTATTTACTGTACATGTGTCGCTGTCTGTTTTTTATTTGCAAAGTCACAAATAACATCATCATATTCGATTTCTCTCACTTCTCCCCTGCCATCTACCCCTCCTTTCTGCAGAGACCTGCACTTTATTAACCTACCAGCTTTTGATTCCACTTTGCACTTCTCTCTCTTCTCTCTCTCCTCCTTTCTTTTCTCGCCTCTGCTCCAGAATCTGACAACCTGGTCAGGAACTACAGCCTGCCCTATCCTCTTCTCTTGATCTACATGCCCCTCTTTCTCTCTGCCGTTCTCGCCCTTCTAACCCCAGACCCTGGCTGAATTGCCACATACGCACAGGGCCGCCGACAGGAGGGGACAGCCAGGACTGCTGTCCCGGGCCTGGCCAGCCAAGGGACCCGGCCTCCCTGTTGACAACCCTACAGTTTCCTCTGTGTAGTCAAGTGGGGCCTCTTTTCTGGGACCACCCCCATCTCTCCCTCTCCTCCTGCAGGGCCTCCCCTTTGCTCTGCACCGCCTATCTATCCCTCCATTTCTTATGCTCTACAGGCATGCAGGGCCCTTCTGTGTACTGGCCAGATTGTTCCAGCAGGCCCACCCAAGGGCCCCAGGTAAGCCAGGATACCCCAGGCCCTTGACCCCCTTATACCACCATCCCATGCCCCTTGCCCCCAAGGTGTGTGTGTTTGTTTGTATTTGTGGAGGGGTGCTTATTGTGTGTGTGTTTGTATTTTGAGAGGGGGGCTTATTGTGTGTGTATTTGCAGAGGGGGGATTATTGTGTGTGTGTGTGTGTATGTATAGGGAGGGGGCTTATTTTGTGTGTGTATTTGGGGAGAGGGGCCTATTGTGTGTATCTGTATTTAGGGAGGGGAGTTTGAGAGAGGGCTGAAAGAGGGAGAGGAGAGGTGGGGTGTCTTTTTTCAACTCTGCCCTCCGCCCCAGGCGAAACAAACCTACTTATCTTTACTAATCAACATGCACAAGTCTAACCCATGCTGACTCTTCTCTGTATTTGGCTCTCTGCTCAGACCACCGTCTCTTACCTGTTTTTCTTCCTCCATGTCACCTTAGGACTTTGCTGACTATTTCAAGACATAGGTGTATTCTATACATCAAGACACCCCTCTGTATCCTCCTCCCATCCTATACCTCTTCCTAACTCTCCTCCTGCCTTCCTCAACTCTTTTTCCGCTGTCACAGAAGAGGATTTATCGCAACTGATCTTTTCTTCTCCCTCTACCATTTGTGCTCTTGACCCCATTCTCCTCAAACCTCTTGCTCCTACTATAATCCTTACCCTCACACATCTTTTCAACTCCTCCCTCTACTCTTGTACCTTTCCCTCCTCCTTCAAATATGGAACAGTTACACTACCGACACACTTTATTAAAGTGTGGCCGGTACCGCAAGCCGGGAGATTTCCCGGCTTGCTAGTGGCCGCCCCTCGGCGTGCCGCGCGTCATAGACGCGCGGTCACGCGTCTTCGGGAGCGTGCGCCCCCTGCACGCGCGTCCAGGGGCTCCCCGAGGGAGCCCTGGTGTCCCGCGATCGCGGGACAGCGGCAGGGGGTTCCGGGGGACCCGGCGGACCCGGCAGCGGTAGGGAGAGTGCCCCGATCGGAGGGCGCTCTTCCGCTGCTTCGGCGCGCGCCCGTCACTCTCGGGCGCGCGCCAGGCTACTGCTGCGGCCAAGAACGGGCAAATGCTCGAATAAACTTGGCCGCAGCAGTATACCATTACTCAAAAACAGCAAGCTTGATCCTACCTGTCTCTCTAACTATCGTCCTGTCTCCCACCGGACTTTTGCCTCTAAACTCATTGAATACCTTGTATTTTATCACTTGCTCTCTTTTTTTACCTCCGATTCTTTCTTAGATCCTCTACAATCTGGCTTCCGCACTGCTTACTCCACTGAAACAGCCCTCACTAAAATAACTAATGTTCTCCACGGTTCCAAAAACAAATGCCATTACATTCTGCTCAAATTACTTGACCTCTCTGCAGCATTTGATACTGTGGACCACCCTCTTCTCCTTCACATTCTCCATCCTCTTGGTATTCGAAACATAGCTCTATCCTGGATTTCCTCTCCCATCGTACAGTACTTTCAGTGTCTCATTTCTAACATCTCCTGCTGTGTCAATCTCTCTGTGGGCGTACATCATGGGTCAGTCCTGGGACCTCTTCTCTTTTCTTTTTACACACTCTCTCTAGGTGACCTTATCACATCTGTTGGGTTCAAATATCACCTTGATGCTGATGACGCACATTTACTTTTCAACCCCTGACCTTACACCTGCTGTACAGACTAAAGTTTCTGAATGTCTCTCCACTATATCATCCTGGATGGCCCTCCGCCGACTAAAACTTAACATGGCAAAAACAGAGCTCCTCGTACTTCCAAGCCTGGTACTACCGCCCCCTTCTTCATTACTGCTGGCAGTACTATTATACACCGGTATCACAAGACCGCTGCCTAGGCGTTACATCTGTCTCCTCCCTCACATTCTCCTCTCACATTCACAATGTATTTAAAACGTCATTGTTTCCGCCATAGCATTGCAAATATACGCCCTTTCCTTGGTTGCTCTACTGCTAAAACTACAATTCAGGCCCTCATTCTCTCCTGTCTCGACTATTGTAACCTTCTACTGTCCGGCCTTCCTGCCTCTCACCTGTCTCCACTACAATCTATCCTAAATGCTGCTGCTAGAATCACGTTACGCTCTCCTAAATCTGTCTCAGCATCTCTCCTGCTGAGATCCCTCTCCTGGCTTCCTATCATATCCTGTATTATACACAAGTTTCTCCTCCTCACTTTTAAGGTCATACACTCGTCTGCCCCTCCTTACATCTCAGCCCTAATTTCTCGCTATACACCGCCCAGACTCTTGCGTTCTAAAGCCCTCTCCCGCCTAAAACCTTTCTCACAGACTGCCCCACACCTCTGGAATGTCCTTCCCCTCAACACCCGACTAGCACCCTCTCTCTCCACTGTCACATGCATTACTGCTGTGAAGCGCTATGTACCTAGATAGTAAAAACAGATAAACCGGCGCCTAAAGGAAATAAAAATCTGACCAAATAAAGTCCAATTCAAAAGGCTGGGATGAGTTCCATGGAAGTGTCCTCAATGTAATCTCAGACAAACAAACATGTAAGACGACTTCTTTGTCTGAGTCACTTTCCTCCAGAGCAAATGGTACCTACCTTCTGACCAGTATGGCCACTCCTCTTTTCTTCACACGTGCTGATGCAAAGAACACTGAAGAGGAGGTTCTGTCTCAAAATCCGGGTTGATCTTGTTTCCTGAAATGAGTTTCCGATGCAAATATCAGGGAATTTGAAATGTGGAGGAACAACGAGCCGGGAGCTGCTGACTGGTCTCACGCTGCAAAAATAGTTTGTGAACTCACAATGCTCTGCATATGCCCCCTTCAGTGCTCCCACGGTGGGTTTGGCAATTGGGAAAACACCTCTCAAAGCCTAAAACCTTTCTCACAGACTGCCCCACACCTCTGGAATGTCCTTCCCCTCAACACCCGACTAGCACCCTCTCTCTCCACCTTTAAGACCCACCTTAAAACAAATCTCTTTAACGAAGCATATGGGTAGCTCTGTGGCTGATACTATACATCCATACATTGGCCTTGGCCCCTTGATGATGCATGTACCAGAACACCCACATAGTGTCTCTGTGCATTCTTCCGACTTACCACTTAGATTGTAAGCTCTTCGGGGCAGGGACACCTTTTATTTCTGAAGCGCTTATTCCCATTATGTTATATTATTATGTCACATGCATTACTGCTGTGAAGCGCTATGTACCTAGATGACGCTATATAAATAAAGATATACATACATACATACGTATATCTGATTTGATTGTCATTAAGGAAAGAGTTCAATCTTGTTTGAAGCAGCAACTGCTTAGCTCATTATTAATAAGTTTCAACTTTGCAATGTGTGGCCGTCATCGATAGAAAAATTAGTAAAGCAAATTCAATGTTAGGAAATGTTGATTTATTTTCTTAAATACATTTCTGACAAATCAATTAAACTACTTGTCACGGGAGACCAGGAACGTCTAACACCTTTTATATTTGTACCGGGATCATGCATTAGGCAAAGCAAGGTAGTAGAAACAAAATGTACTTTATTTCGCTAAACCCACTTACAAGAAGTAGAATTACACAATATACAGGTAAAAGCACACTTACTGGGAGTCTAGGGGAAAAATCTAGGGTTTTCTATGTGCAGGGCGCCCGCTTGGGGGAGCTTACCCTGACCGGGTCTGCCCCACTTGTCTACACATGCCTGTTATTCCAGTCCTGCTGTAAGTAGGGTTTTGGGTTTTAACCCCTTGATGACCCTCTGCAACAGGCTCTGTTTTTTTTTTATTAAATAGTTATTTTTCTTTCAGCTTGATTGTTTTATGTTTGTCTTCTGTTAAGTGTTTCATGTTGTTTGTCCCATTTTAACATTACGTATTACACTATTATTTTTCTTTGTTTCTGTCCCTATGTCACGACCCCCGGATTGGAGATTTTTTTTTTTCAACAAAAAAGGTTTTTTATTATTAGGACAAGGTACAGTTCACAAAATATCTGACAACCCATTATCTTATATGAGTGCCCTCGTACCCAACATTTTGTTTTACAATATCCACTGCAAGAAAAATAAAATTAACTGACTTACAAGACGTACAAGACAAACTCAGGGGCTGAAGGGGGCATATGCAGAGCATTGTGAGGAAACTCATTTCAGGAAACAAGATCAACCCGGATTTTGAGACAGAACCTCCTCTTCAGTGTTCTTTGCATCAGCACGTGTGAAGAAAAGAGGAGTGGCCATACTGGTCAGAAGGTCGGTACCATTTGCTCTGGAGGAAAGTGACTCAGACAAAGAAGCCTTTTGAATTGGACTTTATTTGGTAAGATTTTTATTTCCTGTAGGCGCCGGTTTATCTGTTTTTACTGTGTTTTCTGGTTTGTGTCACCTATTTTTCCTGGCTGCCTTCACCTCAATATTTAGGGGGGTATTTATATTTATTAGTTGTCTAATTGTCACTAATTTTTCATTATATTGCATTAGCGCTGTTCCCACTGCCCTTCCCCTTTAACAATTAATAAGCATACTATTTACAAGCTTAACGGAACATAATTTGGCCAATAATTGATAGAGAAGGATTTAGGACGGATTGTAGATAGCTGAGTTAGCAAAAGTGCACAGTTTCAGGCAGCAGCTAGAGAGACTAATAAAACATTACATGGATTCAATTGAATATAGAATGAAAGGAGCACAGCATAATATTATCCCCGTAAATATCTCTACTGAGACTACACCTTAAATATGGGGTCAAGTTTTGGGCATCTTACTATAAAATAAAATGGAATTGGAAGAGTTACCAAACTGGTTAGGGAGATGACACATTGAATGATTGATTAAAGACTATATACATTTGGTTTGTTTAAAGCAGATATAAGGCTACTATTTAAAAATATAAAATGGGTCAATACAAAGACACTTATAATATAACTTTTTACCCCAAGGGCTATACCATTACCAGGTGTCATCCATTGATTTTAGAGGAGAGGCAATTTCAACAGCAGTAAAGTCTATTCCTTCTAGATATCATCACGTTCATATTCCTGATCCTCCATGTCACTATCATCAGCATCATAACTTAAAATGATAAGTTAATTCTCACAGAAATTAGCATGCTCTCTAAATTGTTTTTTTTGCGCTATTTTAAACTAAGAGTATTGTTCATCCTAATGAATTCCAACTTCCCCACTGTAATGGAGTGCTCACCACAAACAAGGCGTGACCACGAGGCTGAGGTGGGGATATATATAAACACCAACCCACAGCCACGTGGGCGCGTCTGGGGTGTAGAATGGTTGAGGTAGCCGGGTCTGGGTTGGAGAGGTAAGGATAGTCAGAGATACTTGCCGAGGTTGGGGTTGGAGAGATGCGGATCGTTGCAGGTACTTTAGCCGTGATCTGGATTGGAGAGGTGCAGCTCGTCGTGGTACTTTGCCGAGGTCAGGATTGCAGAGGTGCCGATCGTCGTTGGTAGCCGGGGTCAGAAGTGTAGATGAGCAGAGTCCAGAGGAATAGCCAGGGTCAGGAACAGAGAAGCTAGGAACTGTACAAGACAAGACTGCGGAGGCAAGGGTAGCAGTGAACACTTCACACATAGGAAGGTTTATTCTTAGCCGATTTGTGAGTGTGACGGCTGAGCATATAAAGGAGAGAGGTACCAATGAGGAACAGGTTGGATGAGGCGTGTCTGTAAGGCAGGGCGTGATAGGCTGAAGGGATGCAGGAGACAGGTGTGGGCAGGATCCCTGATGGCGCCAGATGACGTGACTCGTGCACACGCTGATGCACACCGTGTGTGTGTGCTGCGCGCCGAAGACATCAATGTGTGAGCGGAGTCTGGTGGCGGGCCCGGAGGGACGCATATTTACTTCTGCAGGGAGTGCGCGCGTGACCATAGCATGGTGGCTGGTCACAGGAGGAGGAAGAAGAGCGTTACGGTTGAGGGGTGGAGCTGGGGTCCCGAGCACAGGTTGGGGTAAGCACCGGGTGCGGCGAGTGCGTCGAGTAACCACGGATCCTGGCACCAACTGCTTAATTACACTGAAGGAAATGATAACTGGAATGATAAATCATTATTTAAAGGCATTTATGTCTATGCCTTTTGAGAGATAGAGGAACACAGTTTGTTTTTAAATCCCGAATCTAGTATTGTAACGAAAACATATTGTCCAGATTTAAACATGCATGTGACCCTTATATGGCATAGTTCTAGGAGGCCGCTGCAGGCACAACAGTGCCAGTAGTGTCAGGAGGTGTCTGCTGCTACTGTTTTGCCAGTCTTAGAGAAACAGAGATTGGTTGGATTGGGCTTCAAGCAGGTAGTTCTCCCACCTCCTTAAACACCCAATGTCATGGTGGGGTAATCTGGTCTATGTGATGCAGTAGTGGTGAGGGACATGATCGGTGTCCACCTTGGTGATGACTACACTGCAAAACCATATGCAATGCAATCACTGTGATGACTGGGAGAGGTGCAGTTGGCAGTCCTCTTTGCATCATCATCTTCCTCTAGACACTTTGGGTCTCCGGAGGGGAGGGGTGTTTTAGTCTGTGGAACACTGTCTGCGTACATACTGTATATGCTATACAATGTCCTTCCCTCTCTCTCTTTTTTTTTCAGTACTAGGACTAGAACTAGTACTTGGACACATTGCATTATACAACCAATCCAGTGTACGCTGTATATACTGTAGTATCAACAACACATGTTCAAAAGGAACTAAACACCGTTTTTGACTACTGTATATGAAACAATGTGTCACGCTGTGAGATAGTGTGAACTGGCAGGTCTGCATGCATGCTGTACAATCTCCCCTCTCTCTTTGTTTATTTATTTTATTTTTATTTTCCCTCTCTCCCTCAATACTTTATACATTGTTGTAAATAATAGGCCAAACAGTGTACTGGAGTGGTTTTTTATTGTGGGCCAAATGTCTACTTACATATATCATGTAAAAAATGCATCTCTATCACTAAAAGTAAAATAAAAAAGGCTACTATGGGCACTTGCTGACCGAGAAACAAGTGCTGTGTGTACTGTACATGCATCACACTTTATCATCCAAACACTAGCATGCACATATGACACACTAGCACAGCGGTGTTCAACTCCAGTCCTCAAAACCCCCCTCTCTCCCCCCAACAACAGGTCAGGATATCCCAGCTTCAACACAGGTCCTCAATCAGTGGCTCAGTCGAAGACTGAACCTCTGATTCAGCCACCTGTGCTGGAGCAGGGACTGATTGAGCCACCTATGCTGAAGCTGGAATATCCAGAAAACCTGACCCGTTGTTGGAGCATGAGGATTGGAGTTGAGCACCCCTAGACTAGCCTACATTTCGTCTAGAGGTTTCTTTAATGCTTAATAATAAAAACACCTCAACACTAATATACCAAAATATAAAGGAGCACTTACATTGTTGAGGCCCTTTTTTTAATTTGTATAAATTAGGGAGTAGAATGAAAATAAAATAAAAACGTTTACAATTCAAACGTTTGTACATGAGCTCGTGAACCCAAAAGTTCAACCTGTTTATTTAAAAAAATGAATCTGAAGATGAGCCTCAGGTTATGGCTCATCCTTTTCTTGGATTTGAAAACGTATTCCAAAGTTCAACTCACAGTTCAACTCGAACTCCAAATTGAGAATGTTTGAATTCGGAACCAACAAACATTCTCATCCTAACATACAACGTATATCTGGTAACCTTTCTTACATGTCTGTAAGCTTCCAGGAAGCATACTGTACAAAATCATACACTGGAGACATGAAGCTGGAAAATCACGCAATAACAAAAATATACACAAATGACATGTGTTTGATTATTGTGCACCCATTTTATGCAGATTTTGAACAAATATGAACAGTTGCATATTTTGGAACAGAAACACTCATCTCCTCTACCTTAATAATTTTGTGTATTTAAAGACATCATTCTATAGGATTTTCAACACATTAACAATGAGAAAGTACGAAAGCAGGTAAACAATAGGTAACAATTGGCGGCATCTGTTTCTGTGTCTAAACACATTCAGAGCAAGATTCTGAGTGCATCCGAGCCAAGGTAAAGGGCTCTTATTTTCAAAGTAGCTTTTTTTTTTTTAAACATACTTAAAGACATGGTTTAATTCATTCTTTCATATGGGAAGGACATGCCTCTGATCTTCCAGCACCGTGTCAGTCGTGCCCTCAATTTTGGCCCATTCAACTTGTTTCTGGGAAATTAGAGAATAAACTCAATCAACATCTCCGTGAATGGGTCTCTTCTATCACAATATGTCCACACACTGGGTATGTCCTTGTAAAAAATAAAAATCAAGGAATAATAACACTGTACATAGTGATGGGGATCAAATGAATTGCCAGCCATTTGCTCATCAAAAATAAATATAGGGACTCAAGGCTAAATGGTTTAATAGAAAATCTAATTATTTTCAACATTGTTTGTAGTCTTTTATCTGTTTCCTGTTATGATTTGATAAAACATTTTGTAAGCTCGGGAATATAGTTTAACCCTTCCTGTATGTTTTCTGAACCTTGTTTAAAAAAAAGCTACATAAAAACAGTTACCTAAAACTTGGTGCAGAATGGAATATTTATGAATATTTTCATACCCAGTTGAAAGCTGTTACCACTTGGTTTTACCTTTACAAATAAGTTCTACAGCTAACTAATTTACCAACTTAATTAGCGATAGCAGTATTTTACTACAGTAAACTATTGTACAATTGAATACTAACACTGCATCACTGTACTGTACGTCTTTTTTACATTTCAGTTTTAATTTATTCTCTATTAAACATAGAGAAGGCACATTCTAATTAACAGAGATGTCAACCTAATATGGGCCATTTCACTATTTATTTAGCAATTCTAGCAAAAAATGTCAATGTTAGTTTCTAGGGATTATCAGATGGAATTAGACAAATCTGCCAGTCTGAATGACTTTCAATATCAATATAAACAAACATTTGTAATTATTTCTACGTGCCAAACTCTAAAATGTATATGGACCTGCCATGCAAAGATGTGTACATGCCAAATAAACCAGGGTTTTTTTTCTCTCCAAGGCATCCCCTACTGAATCAACTGATAGCATTCAGCCAAGAAGCATTCAATATTATATGTCTAAACCAAGACCTGAAGATCTCTGAATAATAGCTGCATACAGATGCATAGTGCATTTAAAGCTCTGTGCGTACTGTATGATGTTGTTTATGGATTTGGTTCCATTTACTTAATTGGGGATGAATAGGACCAGGTGAACAAAGGGGGTTGTTGGAATAACAGACGTGTAAAAAGGAGATCTAAATGGACTCATACCCTATGTCACCTTTATATATATTTCTTTCAGTTTTTTATAAGGAATCATTGTACTAAAAAGATAGTTAAAATCAAGGACAGAACATGGAACACAGACAGAACCCAATGCTACTTTGGGGGTATATAAATTAGGAGTTTACTGGTTTTCTCTGTTTTACTAAAAAGATAGGACAGATAGAAGGTAAAATATTGAATCTAATCTTCACTAAGAGCAACTTCTAAAAGTGTTTTTCTTTGCCTGAATATCAATGTAATTACTGTATGCAAATAGGAATACGTATACTTTTTATTGCAATCGTACATAATTGCATTTTTATGAAATGTATGTTTATGCTAGTCTCTGGTTTGTGTTTGTTTAAATTCCATATACTGTATATAAGGAGAAAGGAATCGTGTTAGTCCAGCAAAAAATAACAATTGCCAGTTTTTTACGTTAAAAAAACAAAAACAAATAAAAACTAAATAATAGATTGATATTACCATCATTTACTACATTGCAACTTTATATCATTCTATATGGACAAACACCAAACATACTTATAACGTCAAAGGTGAAATATTAGTTATACCAGCGTTAGATAGCAATAGCATTTGTAACTTAGAAACGTTTAGTTTACATTTAGATACATAACATTAAGTACTGTAATAACAGACTGTAAGAAAAGGAGGTATACAATTGGCAAAAATAAGATGATCAGATTGAAGTATATACATTCATTATATAAAAAATACATAATTGATATAGTTCATTTACATGTTAAGATGCCTTGGTGTGTTACAGGTTTTTCAGTAACAAAATGTTTTACTTTGGGTCAATGGGCCATATGTTCTCGACGGTGCTGTTCTATAAAACATCTCACTGTGCTGGAAGACGACCCCTTATGGTGCCCTGAGGAAAGGGCCACGGGCACAAAAATGTTGCACTTTGTAAGTATATGTATCTGAACTGTATCATCTTATGGGACTCTTCTGAGTGATTGTTTTTTTCCTGTATACCCAGTGAGGGATACTCATTAAATAGCAGCTTTTCGGCTGCTTTAAAATTGGCTTTGTTAACAGGATATTTTTTTGTTCTTGAGGTATTGTTGAGTGCTGGTCCATTTTCTTTACTGATATACTGACTTTTGATGCCTAGTGGTAGGGGAACAGGATCTGAGCACTTACCGGATCCAGGTGAGGTAGTCTTCTGCGTTATAGCTAAAATCTCACATTTGGTGTGTGCATATTCTAATTTTTCTTTCTAGAAGACACCTTGTGGCCCAGTCATCCGTTAATGCTGTTTCAAACTTTAGATAGTACATGACGCACAGGTTTTAGCATTGATCTACATTGATGAAAAGCATATTATGCTGGAGAACACAAGTATGTATGGGAATAAAGATCCACATGGCTTTGTCACAGGATTTTAGTCCACCTTCTTACATTATCCGGTGTGTGTTCAAGAAGACTTTTTTTGTTCTTGGTGTGCAGAATCTAACAAAAATAGATGCAAATTTTGTCTGCATTTATAAATATTCTAAGAACAAAACTATCACTGTAAAATATAGTACTTTAAGTTAAAAAAAAAACGACAACAGTTATAATTGAGGAAGCAATTTATTAAAGCCTTAAATCCCCTTATTTCATTTGAAGCAATGGTAAGAATGTTCCCTTGCTTCCAACAGCCTGGAAGTGCCCTACTTAGAGAGAAGCCTCTTCCCCCTAAAGTATATGCATCTTCATAGGTTTATCTCAAATAAATCCTGATTTAGAAAAAGCATTCTGGAGCAGAAAATTCAACGCTGTCAAGAAAAGAAGCTCAAGAAATCTTAAATTCTTCTTGAAGACACACAAAATACACACATACCATCACCTTCCAGCTTTTAAAAAAAAAAAGAAAAGCTTTTTAAGAAACAAAACCATTACTTTCTTGAAGTACCTGTCACTTCAAAAGTGTCCCACTCTGGTCTTCTCTAGTGATCTTTGGACGGGGAGGAGTAGAATAACAGAAGTCAAAACACTGCGAAGCTCACTGCTTTTCTGGATGCTAAAAGGGTTTTAATCTCAGATCTGTGAAAATTGACACTTCGATGAGCCAAAACAGCCAAAAAGAGCAGCTCGGGAGGGGATATAGGAAACTAAAAAGTAGGAAGGGTTAGGCTGTTGTTGTTCTGTTCAATGTGCTTATCATTCCCCGAGTTATCCCAACCTACTTAGATGCACAATACAAGGTAGGAACGTCTTACGGTATCAGTGTCAATCACCTGCAATTAGCAGCCTTGACTTTAGTCGAACACTTCCACTGGTGCACAGGAGTCATATTTCCATCATTAGAGTTCACTGTATTTGTACACACTAATTGCCACAAAGCCCTTTTACCTCTTTTTCAACCACTTTACTGCTGGAGGGACCTGCGTTGCCTTGCTATGAAATCTCATGATTGCCTCCAGCAGAAAACAGACTAATCACTTAGGCCCCTATTTAATATGTTGAGAAGCAGGGTAACACATAGTTAAAGATGCATTCAAGTCGATGGAAGTTAATACCTGTACATCATTTATTGGGCACCATGTTAAATAGCGTTATACTTTGAGTTTTTTGGTGTTGTTCTTATGAATTACCCAACATTTTATGATATTTCCATGTGTGATATGAACTGGGTCCTTGCATAAAGCATACGAGTTGCAGCGTGGCTAATACTATACACGATATATAAAGCTTGGCCCCCTGCAGACACACTTACCTGAATGCCCTCTTACTGTCTCTTTACGTTCTCCCCACCAAATAGATTGTAAGCTCCTCGGAGCAGGGACTCCTTTTCCTAAATGTTACTTTTATGACTGAAGCACTTATTCCCATGATCTGTTGTTTGTATTATTTGTTATTTATATGATTGTCACGTGTAGTACTAATGTGAAGCGCTATGTACACTAATGGCGCTATATAAATAAAGACATACATACATAAACAACTCTCCACAATAGCTTCTCTCCATACATCTCAGACATGATCTCCAAATACTCCCCTAAATGCCATCTTTGACATTTTTTGCTATGCAAAAGTTAGTAAATAGTTGTGAGGGTCCCGCAGTCAGTGTCCACATGAAAATGTAAAGCCTTTTTGACTCTGAAAATTGACGAACGGAATATGTGCAAATGCTACGATGCCTCTCGAATTCCAAAATTAAATGGTGGGAACTTTGGCAAACCAAACTGGGACTGGTTCACACATCCCTAACTATGATTTAAACAGATGTTGTTATTTGAATCCTTAAGATCTGGATACTTGCCATATGAGAGACATGTAATGCCTACAATTAACAATGAAGTTGGAGAAGACTCTACACTAAAATGGGGAGCAATAGGTATATACAACGTGTTCAGAAAACACAGGACCCCTTTTATTTATTATTATCTTGCAGAAAAATCACTACATTTTCATAAAAATGTGACAAATGATAGGTCTGTCACAGTAGATTTTTACATGTAAGAATTATTTGATAATCTAATATTTGATAATCTTCATTGGGGGTGGCATGATGACCTCATCAAGTGCACAGTTACAAAATAGTGTTTTGCGAACAAGATAAGCACGTTATAAAGTGCTGGAGAGAGTGCAAGAATTATGGTCCAAAACGCTTACATACAATGCTTCCTGATAAAGCATGGTTGTTAGGAGGTCTAAAAAATTAATGCATAGAACAATATACCGAGCAGCTGGATCAACACATTATCGATTATGCAATCAGGTAGTGGTGTTCCTGGGCATTTATTTCAGCAGAAAGAGGACGTCTTGAGCACACACGTGAGCAGTGTGTGACATTTTGAACAATGCTTTGAATTTAAACTTTATAGTATCCTTAGTGTTTCAGATAAGATTGATGTTTAACACATTTATGAGCTACAACAGAAACCCTCCTATTTGTTGTTCGATGAACATGAACCCACCGCAGTGTATCTGGTACTTCTTGACATAATACAGGGACATCAATTTAGTTAACATCAGTTGTTTGTCTACATTGTGCTTCTTATATAGTGTTAATCTACATAACAGATTTACAATTGTGCACATTTTCATGGGGATTGAGTGATAAATATATAAGATATGATGAAAAACAAAAGGGGTCCCTTTTTTCCTTTCCAGTGCATATTTATGGATTACAAACCATCCTATTTGAAATCTCAATTTTACCTCGCTTCCTACCTTTATGAAATATACAGTAAGTGGCAACCACAAGAAGACATTTATATGAACATGGAAATAACGTCGACATCTATAAATAACTTTAGCAATCAATGCATATTTCACTAGCCCACAAATTAGTTTGTTAAGCACTTTTTTTTTTTAAATCTCAATTTGTAAAACTAAAATGTTCTACTATAAGTTTATGTAATAGGGTGTCCTACAAAACTTCATGTCAGAAAATTGCTTAACATTTTTGAAGCCTGAAGCTATTACTGCATAGGAAAGGAATGCCTTAAGGCACCAAAGGTGTTAACATACAACTTAAATACCCTGCAAATAAAACACAAAGTATAACATCCATATACTGTATAAGCAAATATTAAATACTTTGTAGTAGTGGCTAATTCTATATATGCCAAAAGGGCCGCCGACAGGGGGGTTCAGCCGGGACTGCTGTCCTGGGCCCAGCCAGTCAAGGGGCCCGGCCTCCCTGGAGACAACCCTACAGTTCTCTCTCTGTGCAGGTGGGAGGATTGGACCCTGGCTCCACCCCCGTCACGCGTCCCGTGACAAGACTGGTGACGCCCATCACGCTACAAGGCTGGGGGACACTGCACGCCCAGCGCTTAGGCTCTGCCCCGTGAAGCGTCCCGTGATGAAACGGGTGACGCAGGTCACGCTACCAGGCTGGGGGATACCGCACGCACTGTGCTCAGGCTCCTCCCCTGTGATGTCACGGGTGATGCACATCGCACGCGGATTACACGCAGACGCCGCACGGCCCTCGAAAGTCTTGCTCTCAGCAATTATGCTACACCTGCTCTTCTCCCCGCCCCTGCTTATCGGTGGACTGAATACATCTGAGGGGCGGTTTCCATTCATTACCTTACAGCCTTGTACCAACCTGCTATTGGTTACCTGCTCTATTTATGCCGACCAAGTCCTCCACACCAGATGCATCACCGTTCACACAGCTTTTAGGCACAGCATGGGACTAGCAAAGCAAGTCAAACATGTCTGTGAGTGGACCAAAGCTAGTGTGTGCACATTTGCATGTCATTTCCCAGAATCCCTTGCTGCAGTGGGAGCACTGTATGCTAGGTGATAATGGTTGAAAGGCAAAGGTGCAGACCTGTCTTAGACATGTGAATGTGCTCACAAGTGATATTCTTTATTGGCTATATGCTAACGGTGGAGGTTTTTTGTTGCCTTTTTCACCCACCATAACTTAAAATATACATACATATATATGGGGGGGAAGGTTCTCGACAGGTTGTCAACATGTGGCTGGGGGCCTCTGGTGGAAATTTTAGTCCTGGGCCCTGGGAAAGCTGTCTGCACCCCTGTATTCCAAGGCAGTCATTTTGGCCATTTGCAGCTGTAAATAGGCATAGGGGCCTATGCACTAAGCTCCAATAAGCCACATAACGGGCCTGTATCTCTGGAAGCAGGGGATCCCCGGACATGAAATCAACGCGGTTCTGCTCCGGAGACCCCCTGCTCATCTACACTATTAATAAAATGTACATTTTAAAAACATTATTTTTGGCCAAGATGTGCGCAGGGAGAGGCGTCTCTCTCTCTGCAGAAGATAGAACTCGCCGGGAGAGCCCTTTTCAGAGGGGCGATCTTCACGTCGCCGGCTACTCACCATTTTTGCAAGTGTTGCTATCACTGGTATTCAGGGCTTTCTACATACCGTGATAGCAACACTGTCAAAAATGGCGATTTAAAAACAATGTCGATTTTTTTTTTAATCAGACTTTAGTGCGTAGGCCTCATAGTTTTCAATAGGGGTTTTCGACCGAAAACTGCCTGAACTGCCTCTTTGGCGTATAAACAATAAAGCCCTCAGACTCCTATACATCAAACTGCGATAACCTAAAAATGTAGTATTACCACAAAAAAAGGTGATATTTTTATAGTGCCGGTATCTCCTATGCATTTTATTCCCACGGTCATGTGACGCGGGACATTTAAATGCATAGGATATACCGGAACCCCATAACGGGGCCTGTATCTCGGGAAGCAGGAGTCCCCGGACCTCAAATCAATGCGATTTTGCTCCGGAGACCCCCTTGCTCATCTACACGTGTATTAAATGTTATATTAAAACATCTGCTACTCACAATAAACATTAAAAACACAACAACACTAATACCCACCTCCTCTACCCACACATGATTGACACCAGAGGCCGTGGGTGTCCAAGTGTCCTCAGGTGGTCCCTATGGGTTTCTGGGGGTCCTCAGGTTGTCCCTGCGGGTGTGTGGGGGCCCTTGGGTGGTCCCCATGGGTGTCTGGGAGTACTCATGTGGTCCCCACGGGAGTCCGTGGGTCCTCCGTTGGTCCCCGCAGGGGTCTTGGGGCCCTCGGGTGGTCTCCGCAAGTCCCCACTGACCCGCGGTACAAATCCTGTGGCAAAAAAAAAATGTGCAACACATTGATATAAATAATAGCTATTATCCAGATATGGATAATAGCTCATTTGCCCATTATAAAATATTAGCCAGCCACCATAAATAAAGTAAATAAACCTTTCAACTTACCCCTGCCATCTTGAAAGGCGTCCTCATCCGCATACTCCAGGCCCATGTCCTCCGATACCAGAAAGAATACAATAAACAAATACAATCTAATGACCCCTAACTCCTTAGTCACCTTAGCGGTTAATAACCGCTATAGTAATTAAGACGTTAACCAACCCTTCCCCGCTACCCACCCGGGATGCCTAACCACCCACCGGGACCACTATACCCACCCTCTACCCATTGATTGGCATAGTGGTACATCATACCCATATAATATGCGCATGATAAGCCACTATAGCAGTCAATGGTCACCCTAATAAAAAAGCATGAAAGCCCAAAATGCACAATAATAAAAGATATACACAAGCACCTAAACAACACAATTCAATAAATAATAGCACTAGCCAACCAATTAAATAAATAAAATCACTAGCCAACCAATTAAATAAATTAAAGCACTTAGCCAACCAATCAATGTAATAAAAGCACTAACCAACAAAACAATTAATTTATTTGAAACACTAGCCAATGAAACAATTAATGAATTTAAACCAGTAGCCAACAAAACAAATAATTAATTTAAAACGCTAACCAATCCTAAAATGTATTCAAAACAAGTCATCCAAATTCCAAACAATTGAATCCAAACAATAAAAACAAAAAGAAAAAATTACAATCAATGGAAAACAAGCATTTGCGTTAAAAAAATATTTTGGCTGTCACTGTGTTTATCTGTACCCTAAAGGGGCAATCACAAACATAAAAATAAATAAATACAATGAAAAAACCTGAAAAAAAGACATTTACATAAATTCAATATTTCTCTTACCTTTAGAAGTCTTCACCCTCCGAATCCCGTTATATCTGCAAGCTCTCGTACCGCAACGTCATCACCCGCAATCCAACGCCATCCACCTTGAAGACCAGCATCAGGTAAAAACAAATCTTCTTTCTTTTATCTTCTATCACCGTCTTTTTTCTTCATCTGTCATTGTTTTCTTCTTTTCTTTAATCTTCTTTATGTCAATCCAAAACACCATGGTAAATCCAGAACAGGATGTTCTCATGTCGGCTTCTTGCGGTAAAATGAGATGTACAGGCCTTATATATGACCAGTGAAAACAAATTTTATGGTCAGATGGTACAGCTCCAATCCGATTGGATGCTGTATCATGTGCCCGCCTTTTTTTTTAAGGATGTGATGTCATCTCCAAGGGAGGTACGTCACATCCTTAAAACCACATAGCTATATCACATGTATTAAAGCCAATAGGATTGAAGACCATCCCATTGGTTGCTGTAACATGTGATAGGTCACATTAGTTCAAAAGGATGTGATGTCACTTTAAGGGATGATGTCACATCCTTTTGAACTAATGTAACCTATCACATGGTACAGCAAGCACCCGAGGCTCCCCAGAAACCCGCGGGGACCACCCAAGGCCCCCAGACACCTGCGGGAGCCACCTGAGGGCCTCCAGACACCCACGGGGAACACCTGAGGACGCCCGCGGCCTCTGGTATCAATCATTTTGGGATAGAGGAGGTGGTATTAGTGTTTATTGTGGGTAGCAGGGGTGGGTGAAGGGGGTATTTGGCCCATGGTGGGTAGCAGGAGGAGTTAACCCCTTCATTGCCTTAGCGGTTAGTCGCTAAGGTAATGAAGTTGCCTGTAAATAAATTTTTATTTCATGGGATTCATGCCGGGTTCACAGGTGCTTATATTAATGGATATAAGCTCCGGAGACTCCTGGCATCAATCCGATGCAGAAAAAATGCAAGTCCTCTCTCGCCGCCTCTCGGCAGCTTCTCACCAGCCTTACGCCAACTTTTCCTGGCGTGAGGATTTTGGGAGAAACTCGCCATTCTAGAGCCGTGATAGGCCTTGATAACCTAATCGCAGCTACTAAAATTGCACGAGTTTTAGAACCTGCCGATAAGTGGCTTTATCGCCGCTCACCCGGCGATCTGTTTTTGACTGCTGAAAACTTTGGCGATTCATTCCGTTATCGCCCACTTATAAAGGCTTACTGAATCACAGTAGGCATTTTGGCTGATAAGTGCTCGATAAGTGACTTATGAATGCATACAGCATAGGCCCCATAGCGTTCATGCTGCGTAACAGATGCGGTATACATAATTCTCTATGCACCACTTGCCTGCACAGCAAGCTCTGCTGACTGAGACCCGGTGGATTTAACTTATCAAAAATTCAATCAGAAAGTTTGCTGAAGAAAAGTCCTCCTTGGCGCTGGTCCTCAGAGTAGATGTGATAAACAGTGATAGAGGAAACAACCAAAATAAAACAGGGAAAACCTTCTATTATAAGAACTCTAACAAAACCACCACTTATGCGATAATGTGAATATTATCAAAACATAAAAAACATAAATAATTGCTGTGCTTGTGACTTGTGCCTTTTTAAATCCCCTCCAGGACTGGTATTGGGTTGACGTAAACAGTACTCACTGGTATAACTAACTACAGCTGCAGCGGCCGTTATTCAAACACTTCACGCGTTGTGTATATCGGAATACTGATGTCATGACGCAGGATTTATTCTTACCGCCTTAAGACACGAGTGTGGCGAGTGCAGAAAATGGCATTTTAGTGGTCTGGTTTTTAAACACCTTAAAATGACACAGTAGCACAGTAGCACAGTACTGTACACATTGCAATTCATTCATTTAATTGCACCCAAAGAAATAGAATCCATGAAATTCAACAAAGCAATCGCGATAAGCGCTGGTGCCTGGGGCGATTTGCCGCGTTAATGTCGCGTGGAGTACAGCAGAGCACACGAAATCGGCGCCGTAATTTGTTTGAATAACGGTTGCTGCAGCTGTACATGTTGTGATCCAAGGTTAATATGAATTCAACAAACAAGTGTGGTAAATAGGTAGAAGGAATGTATCCTAAATACTTAGCTCCAAATGGCCATGGATAGAAGGAAATGCCCATGGCCATGGATAGAAGGCATGGATATGTAAGAGGAAAAGATCATTCTCATTGTACAATAAAGTATTAAACAATTTATTACAACATAAAATGTAGAATCTAGTGGAATCTCGCTCACAAATTTTGAATAAGAAAAAATGCACATGTAGATCAATAAGATCAAGGTGCTGGTGTCTTTGGCGTCAGATGGGGCATCAATCAGGAAGTGTCGGACATCTCCTTGGAGACACCGGATATGCCCCAGAGTGTGGGGAACTGTGTAGGCACCTTTGGGAATATGTGTTAGGGATACGAATAAGTTAAATTGACATAAAAACGTTTAAACATTTGCAAGCTTTTGAGAATCAACCCTTATGTTCCTGGGGAATGTAGAAACATTATAGGCACTGCAGTGAACTTGTAACAACATACCCGTGTTTAAAATATACTGTATGCTTTCCTGATAATTGATGTATCTTCCTTATTGTAGCGTTATTTCATATCTTATACTATATTAGTGAAAGCACTGTATGCCTGCCTGGATGTCCGGTGTCCCTAGGGGAAATCTCATGGGTCCCTTGGGCAGCCCGCCCCCGCACACCTCTCATTGGCCTGAGGCGGAGTGATGGGCCACACACACACACACACACACACACACACACACACACACACACACACACACACACACACACACACACACACACACACACACACACACACACACACACACACACACACACACACACACACACACACACACACACACACACACACACACACA
>WSYH01004158.1:0-15854 GCA_036426205.1 Ascaphus truei
AGGTGTCACGCTGTGCCCACCACAAACTAGACGAGACCCTTGGTACTGAGGTGGGAATAGAGAAAACATCACAGACAGGCACGGGGATCCGGTCTGGAGTGTGCGTAGTTGAACTCGCCGGGTCAGGAGCAGGGAGAGTAGAGTTGTCGTAATACTTGCCAAGGTGAGGGTAGGAGAAGTGCGGAACGTTGGAGGTAGTCGCTGGGGTCGGTGCTGGAGAAGGTAGAATGGTCGAGGTCCAAGAGCCGAGTTCAGGTTTCGAGAGTTGCGGAGGGTCGAGGATAGCCAAGGTCAGTAGAATTGAAAGCAGGACTCGAGTCGAGCGATACGGCACGCCCCCCGGCGGTTCAGCCAATGAGGGCGAACCTGCCGAGTGACGTCATGGCCGTGCCCCCGTCACTCCCCTGCCACGCCCCCCCGGTCTCTCTTCCTGCAGTGAGCTGCAGACCAGGTAATCGGCTGCACACGTCGCCAATCTCGCGGGCGCGCGTTGCAGCGGAGATACCGGGGCCTTAGCCTAAGGTAAGGAAGCCAGGTGAGGGTGTTGAGGGCAATCAGTGCCTGTTGCCACGGAGCTCGGGTGCGTGGTGCGCGCGTCACATGCGTGCGCCGCGCACAGGGAGTGTGCGCCTCGATCCGGAGGCGGGAACTCCCGCTGTGACCCCAGACCGCGTGCTTCTGCGTGAGGATGCCGTAAAGCGCGAGGAGGTGCCGCGCGCATGTGCGGAGGAAGCGGGAGTGCGCGCGAGAGCCCTGAGCCCCCTCAGCGGCTGTCAGAGCAGGTAGGAGAACTGTGCGCCTGCGCGTGAAGGTGTGTGGCACCTGGCTCCTGACAGTACCCCCCCCTTCAGGAACGACCTCCGGGCGACTCCGGTAAGGTTTGAGGGGAAACTTCTGGTGGAACCTTTTGAGAAGAACAGGAGCATGGATGTGATGGTGAGGGATCCAAGATCCCCCCCCCCTGTTTGTCTTTCCGTCTACCCCGTATGTCCAAAACCCTCTACCCAATTACAAAGTTGAATGTCACATGCAGTAAGCTGATACTGTTTGTTCTTATAAGCCTTTTTACTGTATGCATATTATGTACTGAACAAAACAATAAAAAAATATAAGTTGAAAAAAAAAAAAAACAAGAAAAGGCAGAATAACTAGGATACAAGAGAGGTAAGCACAGGAACAGGAAGCTTATGCTCAGCCAATGTGCTAGTGGCACTGCTAAGCCTAAGTAGGTGAGACGGCCCAATCTGAGCAGGAGGCGGAACAAGGGAGTGTCAGTGCTGAGCCTGTAATTGGCTAAGGTAAGGAAGCCAGGTGAGGGTGCTGAGGGCAATCAATGCCTGTTGCCACGGAGCTCGGGTGCGTGGTGCACGTGTCACGCACGTGTGCCGCGCAAAGGGAGTGTGGGAACTCCCGCTGTGACCCCAGCCCGCGTGCGCCCGTGTGAGGATGCTGTCTGAGCGAGGAGGAGCCGCGCGAATGCGCAGAGGAAGCGGGAGTGCGTGTAAGAGCGCGCAAGTCCTGAGCCCCATCAGCGGCCGTCAGAGCAGGTAGGGGAACTGTGCGCCTGTGCGTGAAGGTGCGTGGCACCTGGTTCCTGACAGTACCCCCCCTTCAGGAACGACCTCCGGGCGACTCCGGTAAGGTTTTAGGGGAAATTTCTGTTGGAACTGTTTGAGAAGAATGAAAGCATGGATGTGATGGTGAGGGATCCAAGATCATTCCTCAGGTCCGTATCCCTTCCAGTGCACCAGGTATTGTAGAGTTCTTCTAAAAATTCTTGAATCAAGAATGTACTGAATCTCGTATTCTTGTTGACCGTGTACGAGTCACCTGGCTCCTAACACTCATGACTCATTTTCTCCTGAACATTTCTTTTAATGTCTGTGTATCATTTTTAGCAATTTTGTATTTTTCTTGGAAAGATACCAACACTATTAACAGCATCTTCAAATGCTCTCCACAGGAAATTTTTGCATCCTATCTGCAACAACTGTGACAGGTTATGAATTTGGAGGATATAACGTTGCTTCCACTGGGACTTTCTGTTCCCTGTCTGGCTGAAATCTTCTGCCATGCCTCTCTGCCATCTCCTTCTATACTCTTACCTCCGCCCCTCCAGTACTTGTATCCTGTCTTAACTGTTGGCTCACCTGGGTCCCACGTATTCTAATGTCCTCACCACCATTCCTCCGCCCACCAGCACTCCTCATGATCCTCACTATATTAAATATGATATCTGTTGGAGAGCATACTGTAACAGCATACTTTTGAGCTCCATTTCTCAGTGCTAACAGCCATAGTTACCTCCTTCTAGCTTCGTTTAAAAGTACACCACTTCCTGGTTGCTATTTTAATATCCCTTATGCACATCCAGATATACCAGGTGTGAACAGTAGAGCTCAAAATTAACCATTTAGTGGTCATATGTCCCATTTTTAATGGTTTAATGCTGATTGCATCTCTGACTTATCTACTGTATTTGTCCAGGGTTTGTAGCACATACCATTGAGGTGTATGCTGTGAAAGTTGTGCTACCCAGCAGCTGGTTTAGCTGACACTTGTTCTGGTTCTGTTATGTCTGAACCCAGTTAACCCTTCCTAACAAGGTGCCTTAGGGGTCTCTCTCTATCTCTTTTCACCTAAGGAGTCAGTAAGGCTTACTACTGTATACAAGTCTAGGTTGACAAGAGCATGTGTACTGAAGTGACAACACCAAGTTGTCAAGGGAGACAAGGCATTTACAACTGTGTACTGGGATCATTTACTGAGCAAAACAGGTTAGTAAAACAAATTGTCATTTATTTCTTTGAAACAGATGTACACACAGTGGATTACAAAATAAAGAAGAAAACACACTTACTGGGGGTCTGGGTTACAAAACTAGACTTTCCTAGGTAAAATAGAATATAACAAAGTATTTAGGTTGACTGGGACTTGTCCCGAAATGTCCTGGAACTGAAATCGGCATGAAGTTCCTGATGCCACCGCTCTCTTTCTTTAAGATGCTGAAATCCGTTGACCGGGAGTTAGTCCCAAATGTCCTGCTTTTGTCTTGCAACCCCAACCGCGACCGCTACGTTCTATTCTCAGAACTTGTCCCCAAAAAGTGGGACTTTTCTCGCCTTGAAATTTCTGAAGCAGGCTTGCTGTTATTTCTCCAATAGCATCTTTTGGCAATTTCAAATTTACCGCTGCTGTTCTTGCGCTTGAAATCTCTCCTGTGGATTGGCTGCGGGTTTCTTATAGTATTTCAGAGTTCATTCATGAACTACAGCCAATGCGAGAGTGGGAAGAATCTATCTGAGTGCTTCCAGTCTATCTAAGCTGGGCAAGAGTTGATTTAGAATCTGACAAGGGCATGCGCCAACCAGGCACCTCTGCCACTTGTCAGTCAGAAGCCACCTGCAGAGTTATGCTCCTCAAAGTCTGGGCTGGGGCAAATGGTGGTCCGATGACTTCCATTCATCCCAGGACTTGGGTACTTGAAGCTCACTTCACTGCCCAAAGGGTTTTTAACACCTCGCAACCTCTCAGTCACATCTGGGACCTAAGCAGAATTGATGGCACCAAGCTTGGTAGCCACATGGTCTCTTGGAACCGTGGACCTGGAAGTCCCCAGCTCATATACCGTGAACAAGCATTTATACACTTTAAACATAACTGTTTTATAAAATATACTTTACACTGTTATACTTTCTAAGATAGGATGAGAATCTGCACTTTTATTCCCACTAGCCATATCCAATCCACACACTGCAAACCTGACTTCTCTTTTACAACATCTCTCTAACCTTATGTATGGTTGGAGTATCCCCAGAACTCCTATACCAGGTTCTGGATGATTTGGGCATTAACTGGACATCCCCTCTTTTACTAGGGACCCCTTTACCATTCCAGGGATACCACATATCCCTATGCCCAATTAATCTTTCTCGCCTGTGCTGAAGCAGGGAATCCTAGCGTTCCAATCTCTACTTGCAGGCACACCTGGAAAAGTAAAACACAGACAATTCTTTATTGTTGCACAATTTTATACAATGCGTTGACAAACACTGGGCTCAAGAGCTGAAATGCCCGAACCCCAATACATGGATCAGGGGTAAAAAGACAAGCTAACCTTTATTGTGAGCCCGGTTACCCCCCACCATCACACAAGTAATGAACTAAAAATATCTTAATTTGTGATTTAAATAAACAACTACTGCTGTTTTTAAAACAGGAGCCAAAATTGGTTACACATTTTTTGCTTGAACAAGTTTTCATTTAAATAAAATATGCTGTTGAAAAACTCCTGCTGAAGCCGTCTATACATATCTTTAAAGAAAAATAAATCAGATGTTAATTATTTTTCAAAAGTACAGTTCAGTTCAGTATAACGGCATATTTATTTAGGTACAGAGATCCACAGAGACAACAAGAAAAGCAAAATACTTTTCCGAAGAAAAGAAAAGACAGGTTTCTTGTTCCATTAATTGATAAGAAAAATTTTTGGCTGCACATATTTCATTTAATGGGAATCACAATGCTATCACTTGAATCTAGTCATATTGACAATCACATACACAGCAAGCATATACTTTATTATACTTTATTGTATTAGTATAACATAATATAAAATAAATATTTCTCACCATATCCTTTGAATCAACTACAATAAAGCCCCACAAAATCAAAAGTTTAGTATTTAATACATAAACAAAAAGAAGCACATAAATGTAAACTCTCAAACAACTGAAGTTACAGTAGACAGCATGATACATTATATTGGAATGGTGATGTCATCGGCAGCATCCAATGAGCAGGAGAATCCACAGTCCTTCAGCACCACATGTCTGCGTTATGATGTCACTGCACTTTACGACCTTCCTCATTGAACACTCCACTCCTATCACACACAATGCCTTAAAAAACTGTCCAAAAATAAGCTACAACTACGCATTTCACGGAATTATCCTCTATATCAGGGAGTGTAGCTCGCATGTTGCCTTCAGCAAACTTAAATACCTCTGATTCTCTAAGGAAATCAAAGAATAATGTTGCCATAGTAACTGGATGTCTGACTGATCATGTTATCCTTAGAGAGGACAGGAATACCTCCATAGATAGCAACATAGAGCTCTATTGTTATAATTCCAATATAGATTAGATACGAATTTAATAACTGTATTATAGTAATTTATTAAAATATATGATTAGAGATTGTATGAAAACAAAAAAAGACCAAAATATCTCAAATTAAAATGAAATAACAACATTTGTATGTATGTACTGTATGTATGTATGTAAGTACAGTATGTATGTATGTATATATGTGTGTCTTTATTTATATAGCGTCATTAATGTACATAGCGCTTCACAGTAGTAATATACGTGACAATCATATTAACAACAAATAATACAAATAACAAATCATGGGAATAAGTGCTTAAGACATAAAAGTAACAATTCGGAAGAGCTTACAATCTAATTGGTAGGTAAGAAGAACGTACAGAGCCAGTAGGAAGTGTGTCTGCAGGGGGCCAAGATTTATGTATCATGTATAGTGTTAGCCACGGGGCAACTCATATGCTTCTTTAAGCAAGGTGGGTATTAAAGGTGGATAGAGAGGATGCTAGTCAGATATTGAAGGTAAGGGCATTCCAGAGGTGTGGGGCAGTCATTGGGAAAGGTTTAATATGGGAGAGGGGTTTAGATACAAAAGGGGTAGAGGGAAGACATCCTTGAGCAGAACGCAAGAGTCGGGATGGTGCATAGCGAGAAATTAGGGCTGAGATGTAACAGGGGGAAGAAGAGTGTAAAGCTTTAAAAGTGAGCAGGAGAATTGAGTGCGAGATTCGGGATTTGATAGGAAGCCAGGAGGGTGATTTCAGCAGGGGAGACGCTGAGATAGATTTTGGAAATAGTAGAGTGATTCTGGCAGGGGGGACAGGTGAGAGGCAGGAAGGCCGGAGAGCAGGAGGTTACAGTAATCGAGGCGGGAGAGAATGAGGACCTGAGTCAAAGTTTTAGCAGTTGAGCAACAGAGGAAAAGGCATATATTTGTTATATTGTGGAGGAAAAAGCGACAGGTTTTAGATATGTTTTGAATGTGAGGGTGAATGTGAGGAGAGAAGCTGAGACAGATATAGGAAAGAGTAGAGTAATTCTGGCAGCAGCGTTTAGGACATATTGTAGGGGAGAAAGGTGAGAGGCAGGAAGGCCGGACAGCAGGAGGTTACAGTAATTGAGACGGGAGAGAATATGAGGGCCTGAGTCAGAGTTTTAGTACTTAATAAACAGAGGAAAGAGCATATCTTTGTAATATTGCAGAGGAAAAAGCGTAAGGTTTAAGATACATTTTGAATGTGAGAGGAGAATGTGAGAGAGGGGTCGAGTGTGTCCCTTAGGCAGCGTGCTTGGGCTACTGGGTAGATGATAGTACTTCCAACAGTAATATGGAAGGAGGTAGTAGGGTCAGGTTTGGGAGGAAGTGTATGAGGAGCTCTGTTTTTGCCATGTTAAGTTTAAGTCGGCGGAGGGCCATCATGGATGATATCGCAGAGACATTCAGAAACTTTAGTTTGTACAGCAGGTTTCAGGTCAGGGGTTGAAAAGTAAATTTGTGTGTCGTCAGCATAGAGTTGATATTTAAATCCAAGAGAAGTGATTATGTCACCTAGAGAAAGTGTGTACAGAGAAAAGAGAAGAGGTCCAAGGACAGAGCCATGGGGAACCCACACAGAGAGATAGATAGAGGAGGAGGAGGTGATAGCAGATGAGACACTGAAAGTATGATGTGAGAGGTAAGAGGAGATCAAGGATAGAGCTTTGTTACGAATACCAAGAGAATGGATAATGTGAAGGAGTAGAGGGTGGTCCACGGTGTCAAATGCTGCAGAGATGATGAGTAATATGAGCAGAGTGTAATGACCTCTGTATTTGGCAGCATGGAAGTCATTAGTTATTTTATTGAGGGCTGTTTCAGTCGAGTGAGCAGTGCTGAAGCCAGATTGTAGTGGGTCAAGGAGGGAATAGGTGTTGAGAAATTTGAGCAAGTGAGAGAATACAAAACGTTCAAGGAGTTTAGAGGCAAAAGGCAGGAGGGAGACAGGTCGATAGTTAGAAATAGGTAGGGTCAAGCTTGCTGGTTTTGAGTAGTGGTATAACTGTTGCATGTTTAAAGGCGGAGGGAAAGGTACTATAGTAGAGGGAGGAGTTTAATATGTGTGTGAGTGTAGGGATTATAGTAGGAGCAAGAGGTTTTTGGAGATGGGAAGGAATGGGGTCAAGAGGGCAAGTGATAGAGGGAGAAGAGGAGATAAGCAGTGAGAAATCCTCATCTGAGACAGCAGAAAAAGAGTCAAGAAAGGCAGGAGGAGAGTTAGAAAGTGGTGCAGGATAGGAGAAGGAAACATAGGGGATGTTCTGACGTATGAATTCCACCTTTTCCTTATGTAAAGGATTTTGCTTGATGTGTGCTGGAATTTCACTTCTGTCTTGGTTTTCTGTCTCTCTTGCCCTTTCTGCTCTCTGTGGCCATTTTGAGTACTGGAAATCTGCTTTATAAGGCTGCAGTTACCATAGGAGTCGCCGAACAAAGTTTTGTGTGTTTGCAGCTCCTGTTTGTCTTTGCAGTTACGCCTTATCCTCTTGCTTGTTTTTTTTTTATTTCAAACGTTTTTATTGTTTTTTATAGTATCACATTAACACTTTGAGCCAGGAAGAAAAATGTACATAGATTTAGTTCGAACAACAGACTATCTTTCTTTGTATTTAAAAATATAATTTGGTCATAAGTTCTTAAGATATTTCATTAAAGCCAACACGAGCTCCATCTAAGCTTTAGAACATTTAGATATTTCAAGACCTCCAATCGGGAGGCGGATACCTTCAAAGTCTTCAATCGCTTTATTACTTGAAAGGGGAGGAAAGAACAGAAGAAGAGAGAGGGAGAGGAAAGGGAAAGAAGGAGGGGGGGAAGGAAAGGGAGACAAGGGAAGGGGCTCATCCCCTTTATCTCCCCAGCGTCGACTCCGGTATTAGGTTTTACCTTTGGTTTAGATATATTCCTGGGCTCTATTTTTCTAATTCTCAGGCCATGCGTCCCAGACCTTATAATGCTGGTCTGTTTTCTGCGTTAGGAGGGCTGAGAGCTCCATCATTCTGATCTCCTTAACTCTTCGGATAACCTTTTGCTTTGATGGGGCTTTCAGTTTTTTCCATGCAGCTGCTATTGAGCAGCATGCCGCGGTGAGAAGGAATGCCGTCAATTTCCTTTGAGGGGTCAGGAGTCCTTCTATGGGTTTGGCTAGTAGAAAGGACAGCAGGTCCATCTCTATGCTTTCCCCAGTAACATCTTGAATCATATTTCTAATCATGTTCCAGAAAATCTGGATCTGGGGACAAAACCACCAGATATGTACCAGATCTCCTTTTTGGCCACATCCTCTCCAACAAAGATCAGCTAGGCCAGGGGAGATCTGGCTCAGCCTACTTGGGGTTAAGTACCATTGAAATAGTATTTTATATATATTTTCTTTTATAGTAGTACAAATTGAAGTTTTGGCTGCCGATTCCCAGATATCCTCCCAGTTATCTTTATCTATTTCCGTATTGAGGTCCTCAGCCCATTTTTTCATATATCTATTATTGACGGCTGCTATTGGCAGTGATATTCCCGAGTAGATCTCCGATATCAAACCCTTCTTATATATACCGCTTGCACATTTTGGGGATATAGCTAATATAAAATGTCTGATCTGGAGAAAACTAAATAGCAGAAACTGATGGGGGTGGAATTTATGTTGAAGATCTTTGAATGATATTATTGAGCCTTTGTCCATTAAATCCACCACCTTTTGGACATTGGCCTCTTTAAAATGTTTAAAATCATTGGTGGTGCAACCCGGAGGGAAATTCGGATTACCAAAAATGGGAGTCAATATGGAAAGAGAGGTTGTCAATTTATATTTTTCTTTATTTTTGGTCCATATCTTCCACGTACACCTCATTGCTCCAAGGCATGTCTTGCCCGGAACCATCTCCCCCCCCCCCTCGGGACCATAGGATCGCTGCGAGAGAGAGGGGAGAGACATAGGAGAACTCAATCTCCAACCAGCAACACGACACTGGATTGTTACACCAAACCACCGCTTGTTTTAAGTGGGCTGAGTAAGAGTATTTAATAATATCTGGTACTCCTAGGCATCCACAAGCCTTAGACGCTAACATTACTGATCTTGCCACTCTTGGTCTTTTGTTTCTCCATTTAAATTGGAACATTTTATTTTGCAAATATTTGAGTTCCGACAAGGGTACATTGACTGGTAGAGTTTGGAAGAAGTACAGGATTCTAGGGAGAATATTAATTTTAACCGATGCTACTCTCCCCAGTCACGATATTTGGTATCTGTTCCAACATTCTAGGTCGTCTTTAATTTTGGCAAAGAGGGAAGGAAAGTTACATTTATATAAAAATTTGTTTGAATTAGATATTTTGATTCCCAGATATTTGATTTCTGAGTAGCTCCATTTAAAACTAAAGTTAATTTGTAATAATTTTACTTCAGGGGGCAAAAGGACTTATCATTATTGATTTTATAACCTGAAACATTACCAAATTTTTCTAAATTGGAATTGTAAATTCGGGAGGAATGTCAGAGGAGAAGACAGAGACAGAATCACATCGTCGGCGAATAGAGACATTTTGTACTCTTTGGGGCCTATGCAGAGAGCTGCGAGAAGCCCAATCTCGCCAGTTTTTAGCCAAATACGCCTATAGCAATTTAGTAAATGGCGAGAAACTGGCGAGATGAGTAAAATGCGCCATTTTTTTTTTGTTTTAAAAACTCACCGCGCGGGTGGCGAGAAGCAATATCTCGCCAGTTTTAAAAAGGGCCGTATGCAGGAAGCCCCGATCACCATCTCGCCGCTGATTGCGCCATTAAAATGGAGATATGTTCTCCAAATAGCTCCGCCAACAAAAGTTGGCAAGAAGCTGGAGCTGAGCGGCGAGAGGGACCATAAAAAAAAAATCATCCCCTTTCCTGGCTCGGATTGATGCCGGGGGGCTCCAGAGCTGATACCCAGGAATATCAGCACCGAAGGCCCCCGGCATGCATTCACCATAGCGGTTATTATCCGCTACAGTCATTAAGGGTTTAACCCACCCTCACTCACCACTCGGGACGCCTACATACCCTCCCACAGAAACCCCCCAGCCCGCGAGGCCAAACCACCCTCACCCACTACCCACAAGGGAAGCCTACCCACATACCGTTGGGAAACACACACCCCCCAACACCTACAGTACAATAATGGGCCCCAGGTATCTGGGTGCTAGCTTGAGAGTAGGCACTTTGAGTCGAATATTCTTCGATGAAAGCCATACCTTGTCCCCTGGTTTAAACTCAGGAGTCCCACGGCGGTGGCGATCGGCTTGGAGTTTTTGTCTAGAGATGGCTGTCTGAAGGTTCTCCTGGATTCCTCTCCAAGATCTTTGTAAGGACAAGATCCGTTCATCTGCAGTTGGAACATCGGAGGGTGAGGTGTCGATGGGGAGTCAAGATGGATGAAACCCAAAATTGATGAAAAACTGTGAATTTTGAGTGGATTAATTCCGTAGGGAATTGTGGGCGAATTCAGACCAGGGGAGGAGGTCCACCAATCATCTTGTGTATCCGAGATAAAACAGCGTAAGTACTGTTCCAGCGTCTGGTTGGTTCTTTCTGTCTGCCCATTAGTCTGTGGGTGATCCCGGAGGAAAAATTAAGGGAGATGCCTAGTCTTTGGGAAAAAGCACGCCAGAATTTGGAGATAAATTGGGGACCCCGATCGACACGATGGTTAATGGAACTCCATGAAGGCGAAAGACCTCTTGGACAACAATATCAGCAAGGGAAGAAGAGTTCGGTAAGCCTTTGAGAGGAACGAAATGAGTTTGCTTGGAAAAACGGTCGATGATCACAAGAATGGTATTCATACTTTTGGAGACGGGTAACTCCACAATAAAGTCCATGGCCAAGTGGTTCCATGGCCGATCGGGACAGGAAAGGGGTGTAGAAATCCTTGGGTTTTGTTACGGGGCGTCTTGTTCCGGGAGCAAGTCAGACATACTTTGACTAATTCTTTTACGTCTGAATTAATCCTTGGCCACCAGATGGTTTGAGTGATAAGGTCGGATGTTCTCTTGGCACCTGGGTATCCTTCGGATCTAGCAGAGTGACCCCATTCCAGAATCCTCTTGCGGAAGCGAGGTGCAGAGAAGAGACGACCGTAAGGAACCTCTAGGCCCTCCGGGATGTTGGGAAGAAGCTTGTGGGGAGCGCAGATTTTCACCATATAAAGGGAAGAAAATATATAATAGTGTAGTATATCCAAACACATGTGGCAATCTGTATGGGGATCAAGATTAGGAACTCACATTCTCCCAGTTAAAATAAAGCATTGGAAGACAATCTGTAGACTCAGTGGTTTGCAGGGGGGTCTTGATTAGTGTACTCTCCCTGATGTCAGCAGAACAAACCCTCGATGGAAACAGAGACAACTCTAGTGCAACATTGTATGTTCACTAATGGTATATTCAATAAAAGCAGTAGTAATTCTTCGCACTTAGATTAGCACCATGTGCATAGACACATAAAAATCAAAGCGCAGCATCAGTATACACCATCTACCCCACTCCCGGGATCGCGTCACTTCCGGTCCGGGCCGTCGCGTCACTTCCGGTTTCGCGATCGATCTCGAAATGGATCCACACGGGTTCTGGGGCATGGGGGGCACACTCTGGGGTAGATGGTGTATACTGCAGCTGCGCTTTTATTTTTATGTGTCTATGCACATGGTGCTAATGTAAGTGCGAATTACCACTGCTTTTATTGAATATACCATTAGTGAACATACAATGTTGCACTAGAGTTGTCTCTGTTTCCATCGAGGGTTTGTTCTGCTGACATCAGGGAGAGTACACTAATCAAGACCCGCCTGCAAACCACTGAGTCTACAGATTGTCTTCCAATGCTGTATTTTAACTGGGAGAATGTGAGTTCCTAATTTGATTCAACGGAATGGAAGCAGGCATACGTCTTCTAATAGGTGCAGTATTCGGTGCCACCACAGGTCCAACGTTTCGGCAAATAGGATTGCCTTTATTAAGGGAGCCCTCTCTTGATAAGGCAACTATTTGCCGAACGTTGTACATTTGGTGGCAACAATAAATGCACCTTAGAACAGACCGTGTGCCTGCTTCCATTCCCTTGTTCGAGTACCTCTGAGAGGTTGGACTCCTGTAGATACAGCGCCACCGGCAAAACACCCCTCCACAAGCCTACCAGCGGTTGTGATGTGCTTCTACATATTCCTAATCTTGATCCCATTACAGATTGACCCAGTGGCTTGGGGATATACTAACACTATGATATATTTCTTCCATTTTATGGGGAAATCTGCGTCCCCACAGTCTTCCAAACCGCACAGGAGGAGGAATATGGATCTTTCCTAAGAGGGTGAGCGCGAAGTTTGCATTTTAATTCTGAGCACTAATAGGTATTCCGCTGGCTGCAGAATAGATGAGTGGAATATTCCTGTGTGCACGTTGCATGGGCGTCTCCCCAGAGGCTCCCATTCAGAGGTTATCCCACCATCAAGAGCGGGGGAGGGACACCATGAGAAACAAAGAAGAAGGAATTGCACAAAGCGCACAAGGGATGGAGTTACTAACGTATTTTAATAAAACAAACCCACATAAGGGCAGGACGTACTTTTAATCTCACCTTCAATCTCGCTTTGTCCGCTTTCTGACATCCCTCCGCCCCACCCGTTCCCCCCACCTTACACCCTCTCCCCCACCTAGCCTCCCTTGCCCCTTCCCTGCCCCTTTTCACCTTTTTCCCCTCTCTATGCTTTTTTTCTTCTCCCCGGTACTCAATCCTTCTCTCTTACAATCACGTTCACTTTTTGCCTCTTTCCCTTTCTTCTGCCCTGTCCCCTTCAATTACGTGTACATTCCCTCTATGTCACCTTATTTCTACCCGTATTTTGTTTTTACTAGTCCTCCCCGGACTTGCGCCCTACTTTCCGTCTCGCCTTTCCCGCCCTAGCGCTCCTTTTACGCTACGTATATCTTCCGTTTTATCTTCGTTATTGCTTTCCCGCCCACCGCTTGTCCTCTCACCTTCTACTGCATTGGACTTTTTTTCCGCTTTACCCGCACTTATGCCTTCCTCGATAGGATATGCATTATTTATTCCTCTTTTGGCGTTGCTGTCGTCTTTCCCCTTTGTCTTGCTCATCACGATTGCCTACATTCTGTTTGTGTGAGCACTTAATTACTTCGCCCTTATCTCCGTCTTAGTGTTTCTCGGGTGCTATGCCCTCTTATTTTACTTTTAGGTCGCTTCCCCGTCCTTGCCCTAGCCTCTTCGCGAACTGTTTTGTTACGTGTAGTGCTCTTCTTTCCTTGCGTTTATAGTTATAAATCTCCCTGACTTTTTTTCTCCCTGTTATACCTTCGTCCTCTCTTCTTTAAGCAGCTCTTTTTGACATCCGTTGTTTTTTTTCTGCGACGTCTCCCCTCTCGGACTCCCAACATCTTACTGTCTGTTCCTCTTCTGCTCCTCTCATCTTCCTGTTTGTTCTTTTTTCGTTTTTTCAGGATGTCCTGTTTTTTATCCGGCGCTGTTCATTTTTCCCCCGGTATTTAACGAGAGCTGGGGTTCGTTGTTATTGTTTTTTGGTCATATGCCCGTCCTTTCTCTGTTTAGCTGGAGTCTCGTTGGGTCCGGTTTGTATCTATTTCTTCTTGTGCGGGCTGTGTGCTAGTCCCGGTGGCAGTGTTTTCTTTACGTCGGTTTTTTTGGATTGGTTTGTGTCAGGTCTAATAGTGTTGTGACCGGTCTTGGTGTGGTGACTTGGGCCATGGCGCTGTTGTTGATTTGTAGGGAGGGGGGCTGGAGGTGGCGGAGGACGGGTGGGTGAGTAATGACCTTTTTACCGCTTCTTTGCTCTCTCACTGTGCCCGTTGCCACAGTGTTGTTTCTTTTCTGAACTTTTCCTCGACCCGCCCTTACTACCTCTTCTCGGGTCCGTCTTGGCTCCTTTCTCTTTCCTCTATAGCCCTCCCCGCACTCTCTCTGTTCTTTCTCTATTTTCATTCTGGCTTCTCATCCATCCTCTTCTACCATTCATACTTCTTTGTTATGTCGGCTTTAATCCCACATTGTCCCTCTCTGCTCCTTGTCACTTTTCCCTTTATTGCCCACTACTTCTTTTCCATCTCTTCCGACAGTATTACCTCCTCTTTGCTCCTATTTTCCGTTTTTTCCCGTTTACACATTACGAGCTCGCCACCTTCTCTTGATCCCTTTTCTTTTCGTTCACTCTGTCCTCTTTTATTATGTCGAGGATCCAACCCCTTTCAGCTCAAAATGTAAAAGTAAAATGCCCAGAAATTGAAGGCCATACATAGGTCTCTTAACATAAAATGGTTAGGAAAAATACATCACATACAAAAAAAACATTCAATGTAAAAGTAACAGAGAAAGTACTAACAGCCAAGGGATTTAAATAAAAAAACCGCCATAGAGGACTAAATACCGTGACAGGGGGAGCGGACACTTACACTAGGGGCAAGGTGGGGGTCCACAGCGACCGCACAGGATCGTGATCGCGGCACCGGGCAAGATAGAACAGACACCACTAGAGCCTCAGCACGGGCTCTAGTGGTGGGTTATTCTCTCCCAGGTGCCGCGATCCGGATCCTGGGCGGTCAGCTGTGGACCCCCACCTGTGCCTAGTGTAAGTGTCCGTTCCCCGTCAGCGGGTATTAGTCCTATGGTCGGGTTTTTATTTAAAAATCCCCTTGGGCTGTTAGTACTTTCTCTGTTTACTTTTACATTGAATGTTTTTTGTTGTATGTGATGTATTTTTCCTAGACATTTTATGTTAAGAGACCATATGTATGGCTTTAATTTCTGGGCATTTTACTTTTACATTTTGAGCTGAGAAGGGGTTGGATCCTCTCAGCCATTCATGTGTTTGTTTTATTAAAATACTGTTATTAACTCCATCCCTTGTGCGCTTCTGTGCAATTTTCTTTCTTTAATTCTGAGCACTATTTATATTGATCACTATATATTTATATATTTATTTATTTATCACACCTTCATTGGAAGCGCCTCACAATTTTTGTTTTACACCTCCGGGATGTTGGCCTGATCTGTGAGAATTTTGTCCAGCACGTCAAAGGTATTAGCAGCAAGAATGTATTTAGCTGGAAGGATGGTCTTCAATTTAATCTCCGGCTTATCCTCGACAATGAACTGGCGGGAAAGTGCGTCGGCCTTCAAATTTTTTCATCCTGGTATAAACTAAATTATATAATTAAAACGGGGGAAAAAAGTGACCATCTGGATTGACGAGCTCCTAGACGCTGGGCAGTCAATATAAAGAAAGTTTTTATGATCTGTAAGGATGGTAATAGGGGTCTCCATACCCTCAAGCAAGTGTCTCCACTCCTCCAGAGCGAGCTTGATGGCTAGTAACTCACGGTTGCCAACGTCATAGTTCTGTTGGGCTGTGGATATTTTTTAGAAAAGATCTAGCTTGGTGAATATTGTTGCTCCCTGTAAACGGTCAAAAAGTTCTGAGATTAATGGTAGGGGATACTGATTCTTGAGGGTAATTTTGTTCAAGCCTCTATAGTCGATGCAAGGGCGGAGGGTGCCATCCTTTTTTTTTTTTACAAAAACGAATCCTGCTCCGGCAGGGGAAGAAGACTTGCGTATGAACCCATTTTTTAGATTCTCCTGTATGTAGTCAGACATGGCTCTTGTCTCCGGGAGTGAAAGTGGGTAGGATCTCCCTCTGGGAAGAGTGGA